>VZTJ01003509.1:273108-306903 GCA_013397795.1 Orthonyx spaldingii
AAAAAACACCCCATGAACTGTCATAACCCACCGTAGTAGCAGTGGGAAAGCTACTGGTGTGGGAGGGACTTTCCACAACAAGCAGAAATCTTTTTCTCCTGGGCGGCTGCTGGTTGTGAGGCTGAAAACCATAAGAACTGTATTTCTAGTAAAAAAGTCAATGTGGTAAAGCAAAAGAAAACTCCTCTCCCTAAATGAACTGAAGAAAGACTAATTTAAAAGTGGTAAAGTGACTGAAAGTCAAAGTGTTGGTTTTTTGTATTGTCATTAAAAAAAATGAAGAGGTGGGAAGAGCAAAAGTGTTCTGACGGTTTTGTTCTAGTTCTTAATTTTTTTTTTCCTTCCTTTTAAGTCTGTTAATAAACTCTCTTTATATTCTTTAAAGTTTAAGCCTGCTTTACCTACTCCTAATCCTTATCTCACAACAAAATTAAATAAAATCTGGTAAGTGTACTGGCATTTAGCCAAAAAACTCAAGTAAACGAACTCAAACCACTACAATATTTCAAACCTGTACGTTATTTCTTTTTGTATTTTGCCTGTTACGATATTTTCTTGGTCCACCTTTTAACAACTTCTATACAATTTGCTATTCAATTACTTCTGTGATTGGCCCAATAGTAATTTGGAGCAATTGTAGTACTTCCTACATTTTTTTTTTTGTCTTGGTGAATTAGAAACACTGAATTTAGAGTTTTTGGTTTTACCTTGCCTTCAGGATCATATTGATATACAAATAGCCCACATTAAAGCATTTTTTCCTATGAATACTTTAGAAGTACACTCAAGAGATAAATAATTTCTTTCTTATATAGGACAAACAACACATTTTTTCCGGCTTTGAACAGTGCAATGCACTTTTTGTGTGTTCATTGGAGTTTGTCCTATTTACATATTTAATAAATAAATTTTAGAAATAATTAGGGTCAATATCAGGTGAGGTGTAGAGCTATGTAGTACAGTCACTTATAAGTTTTATTTCTCAAACTTATAGCAGATTGGCATGGATGAAGCAATAAGAGCTGGGTGATATGGTACCAAATAGTTTTTCAATTTCCACCTCATAATGTAACGCTAAATTCAGTTTCAAATTTAATTTCCACTTGATTTTAAGTGAACTAAATCTCTAACGCTCTAACTCTCATTATCTGTCAATCCTGTTTAATCATCATCCTTTATTGTGGAAAATAAATTAACTCCACCAATAATCCCTCAAAAACTCTTTTTTCTAAAGGAATCCTCTCTACTTCTCCACGTATTATTCTCCCATCTGTTCGTTCACCCTTTTGCACAATAATAAGTCACATTTGCAGGAAACGAGTGCAATCCTTCAGTGTGAAATGTATAAAACAAGCTACACCGACAAAACCCTACTGAAGGGTACTGCGTCCTATCTAGAAGTGGTGTCAGGGTTTGTGGGAATAAATTAAGGAATTTTATTTCAATAACTTCTATTGGGGAGTGCATAGGCAAAACAAAGCTGATAAAAGCCTTCCTTAAAATTGTTCATATCCTCTCCTTTCTGGCTCATTGCCATACCTACTAGGTTGTGTCCACAGTTTCTTATTTACTTTTCTTCTGTGCTGTGACTTTTGCATTCTTGGTTGCAGAGTCCCTTAGGCTTAGAGAGAAGGATGAAGAATAACTTTCCTGTCCCTTCCACCTTTGTATAACAGGCTTTGAAGAATAGGTGAGCAGGGATTTGAATTTCTTTTGACTGGAGACTATTTGATCCATCACGGATGAGTGCAGTTGGCCTTCAGCTCTTTCACAAGCTATTCTGCTGCTCCCTATCTGTGCATGGATGTGCTTTTTGAAGAGGACCTGACACTACAGCCTCAGTGGAAGGAGGCAAACTGTTATGTAGCCATTATTTTCTCTCTTTAAAGGGAGGAAGTGATGTGGCACATTGCTATACATCTCATCATCAGGCTATAACCACTGTTCTTAAAGTTTGAGATTATCAGTCTGAAACCAGAGTCTCCCCAAGGATTGTGCAAGACCCTTGAGTGGTTACTTGGGTAATTCACTTTGAATCACCCTACTAGTCTGGATACATGTTTTTGGTTCACTGCATCATCCAGGTAGGTTCATTGCAGAAGGTAGTCTGGCCCTACCCCCAACTTCTGTTTTTGCCACACTCACATCATGGTGATAGAATATGACACTAATTTTATTGAAGTGTCCTATAACCAAAAGAATCACACTATTTAGTGGGCAGTTGAACAGCTGTGAAAACTGAAAAATAGTTTTGTTGAGAGGTATCCTAAATTAACTGCTCTTCTAATGTCTCCTCTAGGTGCAAAACTGTGTCTCCTACTCCAGCATATTCCTCTGCTGAATGTCATTGAATCCTCAACTGGATTGAAAGCCTAAAGCACTCTAGAGGCTTCACTTGATGTACGTAAACAGAAATAATTGCTTGCTTCATTGAATTACTTCATTCTGGTATCTTGTTTTTATATTTAGCTCTTAGAGTACAAGTTAGTTGGAACAAATGCATGGACTTGTGTTTTTCTTTTTTTTTCCTAAAGCAATGGAAAGGATTACATTCTCAGGAAATAAATGATCTATCATCTTTTACCATAGCGCTATTTTAATCTGAGTCAGCATATTCCTTAAATTGACAAAACAGAGTGACTTTCATTATTTATGTTTGCAAATCATTTACATTTAGACAGTACAACAGACTGGTGGGATTTTCACACTGTGATGTAACAACTTTGCATCATTTGGGGGCAAGAACTACTTTGCATGCTGCCATCAGAAAACTCATTACAATGGTTCATTTGAGGGCATGATATGAGTAATACGAATCTCAGAACTGCTCTGTGTCTTCAGTGGATTCTTTCTGTCAAAACTGATTACCAGTTCCATTCAGATCCATTTACTAACATTTTTAATATCCCTAGATACATTATTTATTAACAATTAACACTTCTAAACTGCACTCTTGAGAGAATATTGGAAACATTTTCTCCATATACGTGGAGAGAAATGTGTTGGGATTTAAAACAAATGTCAAGAAAATTGCAGTCAAGTGAAAATGACTCTTACTGCATTGCAGATCCTAAGCAAACACTTCATGAAAAACAGCAGACTGCAATGAGCAGCACAGAGACAGGCAGCATCCAAACGTTAACCAGCACTGTTAAATTGGATTTCATAAATGATCCCTGGATGCTATGTTTTGTGTTCTTTACATACAGGCCACTATACATCTTCATCTGTTTTGGGACTGCAGTGTGCAAATATTCAAAGAAGATCATCCAAGGTAACTCACTAGATGCATGGCATAATAACTAAGGTAAATTAAATGAGGAATGTAACAGGGAGAGGTGCTGGTTCTTGAAGGAAATATAACCGGTTTCTCAAACTGTAAAGAGTATTATGTCCAATTGATGTTATCAACAAGAAAAAAAAACTTATAATATTTTAAAGAAAAAATATGAGAATGGATGTTTCTTTCTTATTGTACAGGATAGGCAGAATGATATGCCTGGGAGGTTTCACTGAAATTAGCTGGACTTTCATCTCTGTGAGCTATTATTTAATTTTAAAAATCAACCTAATGCACCAAACTTATCTGAAATTCTGATACCTTATTTTATAGAGATGGAAAATTTTATATTTCATTCACATTTCAAATAGAAATTTTGCATGTGCATCCTCAGAATGCAGCTATTTTTCAGTACTGGAAGTTTTTTCTAACATTACCAGTGACAAGTAATATTTTCAAAATTACAGTACAAACCAATATCTAAATGTGAGTGGATGTTTTCTCTTATAGATGCTTCACTCATTGCAATGGGCCACATTCAGTGCAGGAATTTCCCTCAGGTTCTGGCACTGGAAAGCTGCCATCCCTTGTTCTGCTTAGGAGTCAAGCCCTCCTGGAGCTCAGAGCAGCAAGTGGGGAGTTCTGTTCTTGCTCCACCTCCAACAAATGTTAGCACCTTTAGAAACTCAGTTAAGGACTCTTCCTGTGTGAGGAAAATATATGTGGAATAGACCAGTGGAAACTAAATGTTTTGATGGTTGGAGCATGTAAACCAAATCTGGTAATAGCATAGAAAAGATATCATAGGCCTGTAGCTGGTCAATAGCGAGAGTTTCTAGTTTAATCATTACCAGAGTTGCTCTAGGATAACTTCCTGTCCTCCCACTACCTTCATCAGGCATGTACCTCCTGGGGAATTTGTGTCAGGCCCAATAAGTCTGGTCCAGATAGCCTAGGTCACCTTGAAAAACAAGGACTGCAAAGCTTGGTCTGCAAAATCACATTTATGGTGTTACTCTTGCTTCTAGAAATGTCTGTGAATATTACAGAAGGTGTTTTTATGTGGGAAGGCTAAAGAGAAAAAGTAGAACATGAGAGTCTGAGAGTTTTCCATTTTTCCAGAATAAAGGTCAGATGTTGATGTTTCATCCCTCTAATTGAAATGTCAGAGGTACAAGATGCCTCACAGAAATGACATATCATATCTGGGAAAGTGAATTAGGTCTCATTTTTTGAATAACCATTGAACAATCTCAACAGGGCAAAGTGTCAGGAGCTGGCAGGTGTGATAGGAAATTAAGTAGCCAGAGGGATTGTTTTCCAATATAGTTGTTCTCTGTGAATTATAGAAATTCACTTGTTTGATTAAACAAAAGACAGATAGAACTCACCAGAGCTTCACAGCTATAATTTCCTTTGCTCTGGTGTGTTTGAGAGCTTCAGCAAAGACAAACTGAAAACAAGCAGTGAAAACAATCTCCATGGCTTTGCAAATCTGCCAAAAGAAAACACACTCAATGAGCTCTCATACATCTTCCTGCTCCACTGGGAGAAACTGAGCCATTTTACAGCAAGGGACATTGATTCCACATAAATCTTATATTTGCCAAGGAAGTGTGAAAATAATTTGAAATAGTTCTTTAGATCTTGGCATTCTCAGGGATTAAAGAGAAACATCCATAATAATAGCACTTTGGGATACTGTTGAACCAAGGAAAAGCATAAATGGCTTGTTAGGAGGTTGCTACTCATACAGGATGAGTGTTTTGCTTACACTTTGCAAGATCTCTTCCTGAAAGTGCTGACTCTGGGGAAGAGAGCATTTCTGGTAGCTCTGCCAGTTCAAAACTGACTGGTGCTGTAATACCAGCAGCAGTTTCTTACACAAAACAATCTTTCTGGCAATTTGATACATTTGTATACAGCTGCCAATCTATCTCTAACCAAAGAAAATTCCTTCCATCACGATTTTAAAGGGAACTTACAGCTGAGTATCAGCTGATAAAGGCCAGAAACATTTATATACATAGTCCAAGTCTAAAATGGGCCTTCACGTACCCACAAGTTCATGATCCTCTCCTACATTAGTGGCTATCAACCTGATTCAAACACAGTAATCAATCTTTCTGCCTAGAGGTCTATATCTGAAAAAGTCATCTGTTATCTCTTGATAATCAAGGCACAAACTTTACTTGTCTGTAAAGGATAGCTATGCCCTGAGAAGTTTATTGATGCCTGTAACAAGTTTCAAACTCATAACAGTTTAATTGTGTTTGCCTATAGCTACATATAGCTACAGTGTAAATGTATGGCAGAACTGAGTACCTTTCAAAGCGCAGCATAAATTGATCTCTTCCAGTCCTGTCCATGTTGGAGTCACTCAAAACAGACAAAAAGATTGTCTGGGCTTGTGTTAAAGTACCGGTCTGAGAGTCTGAGGGTTTCCTCTGTTGCAGGTTCAGAATTTGCCTATTCCCAGTAAATCTCCGTATTGGGCTCACAGGGCAAGGTTTTGGGAGCAGAGGCAGGGGTTACATAAGTGGCCTTTCTGAGGAGACACCAGGGGCTGCCCCTAAGTCAGACAGAGTCAGTTCCAGCCAGGTCCTCCCGTGGGGGGCCACACTGGAGCTCTGGAACATCCATACTGCAGCCTGTGGAGGACCCCACACTGGAGAAAGCGAATATGCCCTGATGGAGGCTGCAGCCCTTGGAGAGCGCAGGCTCCTGACAGAGCACTGGCCTGTGGATAGGAGCCTACACAGGAACAGGTGTTTGGGAACCCACACTGCGGCACCCTGATGTTCCTGATGGATCCATGGAAAGGATCCGTGCCAGAGCAGTTCTTGCAGAACTGAAACCCGTGGGAAGCACCCCCAATTGGAGAGGTTTGCAAAGGACTGGGAGTCGTGGAGGGCACCCGCTGATGGAATGGAGGAAAACTGTGAGGAGGAAGTGTTAGACTGACCACAAGCCCTGTTCCCAAGCCGTCTGACCTGCTCAGAAGGAAAGAGGTAGAAGAGTTAGGAGGGAAGTTGAGTCTGGGAAGGAGGGATTAGGGAAGAAGGTTTTTAGTTTATTTTAGTCATTCATTTTAGTCAAAAGTCCTAGAAAGCAGGTGGGATGTCTAATGTAGACAGTGGCTACTCTTTATAGTTGTCATGGGTCTTTACACAGGATGTCTGTACAGTTATGCTTATTTGTAAGGCAAAAAAATGAGGAAATAATGTATGGAAAAGTCATTGCAGTAGCAGGTCTGGGAGTGAGACCCAAATGTCCTCACTTCCTTGGTTTTACCTTCTTTGAAAATGTGTTTATACATAGCAAATAAAATTGATGTTAATAAAAATTACAGTGAAGATTATTCATCAATATTTTAAAGAGGTCGCCTTCAGTCTAAAATTCTGTAATACTGGATTGTATTAGCTTGATTAAAAATACACTTTACACTAAACTTCACAGGCAGGAATAGGATCTATACATGAACAGGAAAAACACAGAGAGATACAGAAGGGATTTTGGATTCCTTATTGTCAGACACCAGTTCATTCACCCTCATCAAAACAAAAGGAGAAGCCCAAAAGAAGAGATGAATTATTTTATCATAAAGGTTTTCCAGGCAGAACCTGCCTGTGCTTGGCACAGCTCTCAGCTCTCACACACCACAAGTATTCTGCAGTGCAGGTCTGGAGAGAGCTCTCAGCAGTGCTGCATGCCATTACACACTTCAGAAAACTAAACCAAGCTGCACTTAAAGTGGAGGGAAAACATCCAAAACATTCAGAGGGAAAACATATATTTTTATTTATTTTTCATGATCTATTTCAGAAGAGAACTTTTACCTGCTTATCTTAGGTGCTTAACTGTACCATTAGAGCCAGAAGAAAGCTCCAGGAGGGAAAAGAAAGCCCTGGTATGGACTTATAAGACACCTTTTGAACTGGAAGTAATCATGGTTTTCCTTCCTGCAGATCCAGAAGTCTAGAAAACAGCCAGATAATAACATGTCAGACTGAGTTAAATCCTTTGCAGTCCTCAGTAACCATAACTACAATCTCTGTAAGATTTTATGTGTTTTTAGAATCTTGGAATACCAAACAATGCCCTTAAATCACCCTTTTGCTTATTTTAACTGATATACATTAAAAAAAAAAGTTGAGGATCTTTTTTTTTTTTTCCTCTGAAGGGATGACTACATTTGGCAGGAAAAGTAAATTTTTGAATATAGAATATTTTACAACAATTTCTTAAATACTGTAAGTTTTATATGGTGGCAAAGTGATGTAGTTCAGAATAAAATTCCATGATTTTACAGTAATTTCCATTCTTTCCTATTAAGAGCAGAAAATAATTCCTGTTAAATAAAAAAACTGCAAGAATAGACATATTAAGTCATGACAATAACGTGTCTGCTTAAAACTTTTGTCCAAAAGTGAAGTGGCTTGAGACACTCAATACTAGAGGAAATGAGATATCAAAGTTTTCAAGAAGCAGGATGTCAGTTACCTGTAAAAATGACCTCTTTGCTCTTTCTTTGAAGATGAGCTCTTAATAATGGCACAACAAGAACTTGCTGTAGGAGGTAACCTAAAGAAAATACATCTTTCGTGCCCTTAAAGAGTCCTGTACATTAATGGCATTGTAAACTGGAGAACCAGACATAAACATTTAGAGAAACAGCACAGTGTTCATGCTCCTTTACATTAAAGACTTCCTTTGATCTCTGTGTCTAAGCTTTGATAGCTTCCCCACAGAACAAATCATTGTCTAACATGCACAGCATTCAAAATTAATAAATTACTGTGGAAGATAAGCCACTGGCATCAAACATGTCTAGAGCTTTGATGCTGGATTTGTGTTGCTAAAGCCCTTGTTGGAGTTTTGCTAATAGCTTTCTTTTCCTTTTTCCTTCCCTCTCTCTCCATTTTTTTTTTTTTTTTTTTTTTTAACAAAACTTTTTTTNNGCTTTTTTTTTCTTTTTTCTTCCCCCTCCTCCCATTTTTTTTTTTTTTTTTTTTTTAACAGAACATGTTATTTTTCCATGGAGAGAAACCATTTCATCCTCCACATCTGAAATGCTGGAAAATTTTGGAGAGGCTTGAATCCCAAATTGAGATGTAGGATGTTGGGTTTTGTGCTTTGCTTCCTTCTGCTTCTCTGGCTGGTGTACTGGGCAGTTGATGAACTGATAGGCATGATCAGAGATCTACTTTTCAGACCTGCCTCAAAGTTCAAGAGGATGGACTGTGTGTTCACTTTACATCCTTTAGATTTCAGATTCATCTACACAGCAGATCTTCACTTTCCAAAAAACACTGAAACACTGTGTTAATTCTGTGCATAAAAACAGATTTTGACTGTGGAAATTTAAAATTAATGTTCACATTCTTGACAACTAATCTAAATTCCATATATATTTGCAGGGAGTAAACAGGAATACAAGGAAGACCACAGAAATTTACACCTAATTGAAATGAAGATTGTTTGCCTTTCTGCGATTTTTTAATTGTAATCCAAAGACCAATTTTGTGGAAAGGTTGATCTTGAAATTCTGACCTTGTAGATTAATCTTAAGATGTGTTACATAAATTTTTTTAACACATAATTATACACATGCATAAGTATTAATAGTTTTAATTCATAAAAAATAATCTATTCTATCCCTATAATTTCCCCTGGTTTTTTTTAATGATAACTCAAGATTGCACTGAAAGATCCTCTTGTTTTATATCACTTTGGATATGGCTTTTCTCACTTAACTTGAATCATTTAGCTCCAATTGATCAATGACAATCCCTCTAAGAACAACAGCAAGAGGTGGGACCAGCTTTGGAAGTGGGTGTCAAAATAAGTGGAAGAAGTTACTGAGTAGAGGCTTAGTTGCCCGCTGGTAAAAGTTGAGATATCCTGGGATTTACAAGGCACCCACATGTGACCACAGTATCTGGAAACATTTCCCTGGGTCAGTCCAGTCATGATCCCCAAGTAATATTAGGTATCAATATTTAAGCAACTGAACTGAGTTCTCTTTCTACATCTCTGCACACTGACTATATGCCACACCCTCAGCCTCAAAACAAGGCACTATACAGTTTTCAACACTTCTTCTTGATCTCAATAAAACACCAAAATTTATCTCTGTACACTTTAAAGAACAAGTGCTGTTTCACAAGAGGTACTTACCTGCTGCATGTCACAGAACCATCAGATGTAATCACAGGTAAAATTCCTGTCTTCTGTATCCTCAAAATAATAATTTTTTTTATAAGCCCCACTTTTTAAACTATAAGAATTAATATTTTAGTGCATACTATAGTTATAATATTGACTGTGAGGAAAGTCTGATTCTCATCCTACAAGTTCCATCAAATTTTTAACTTTCTAAATCCTGTAGCTTTGAACTTCACTACTGACCTCTTTCTGAACCCTTTGCTCACCCATGTGGCACAGAGTTCTTGTTGCAGGGCAGCTTTGCCTTCTGACCAAATGGCAAAATTCACTGCAAGTAAATAATAGTGAACATTCTTTCACAGTAATATGATGATTAGGGGAAAATTATTTGTCAGTTGAGCTCTAGGTGTGATTTTTCCACTTAGCAGCTCCATATAGTTACTTAATTATTAAAAAAAAAACAAACCTGAACATATTTTTGAATAAATTATAAACCAATTGGGGAAAAAATACATGCATAACATAAAAGGAGATATATAAAAACTGTACTTGAATTGAACAGCAAACAAACTGTTTTAGTATGTTTGAAGCTTATGATTTTTGCAGTCATTTAATAGTGTATTTTATCCCTTCAGATGTATTTGCATGATGCAGGTAAACTACAGGTTAGCATTCAAAAACACTGATTAGCCCTGTTGGCTGATATGGCACTGAAAACTTCCACATTGGCATTGAAAACTGAATGGCCAGACTATCTCAGGGAGATTTTGATGTGACCAAAGGTGATCATAAATTGATCAAGATTGCAAATTTTATAAGCTGAAATGTAGTGGTCACTAGTATTTTCCACCATGGCTGAATATTCTATTTATGATTTAAGCAACTATTTTGAATGTCACTAAAATAAGAATTTTAAAAGGAAATCTTCATGTCATAACTAAGATGAGAGATGTCCTGCAGCCATGATGTCACTAGGGCAGAAACACAGAAGAGCTGAATTTGTGCTATGTAGTCCTCTGCAAGAAAGGGTAATTAAAAGAAGGAGTCTTTTAAGCTGTCAACCTAAGTTTTCTCTGTAGTTTGTGGGAGACGCATCTTCAGTGAGTAACATCCTCCAGAGAAGTCTGTCATCAGACAGCAAGAATTGTCTCTCAGGAGATTTTGTCTGTTCATTGAGTCAGAACAGTTAATTGCCAAAGCCCTGAGTCTGGTGATTAGGGGGAGGACACTTTTCCGTACTGAAAATTGCTGAATGTCACTGGAGTGTTGTGCTGCCAACAAGACAGGGCTGTGGTCTAAGACAAGGTAGCAAAAATTCAGTGGTACTTGGGTAAGATCTGGAGACTCTTGTCTGACTTCTGATTAAGACTAATGCAGTAGTAGCCATGAAAAAATTTGTATCAGCCCACAGGTATCACAAGTCTACTCTTGGCAAAAGTTGTGTTATTGAGAATATCAGGGGAAGAATGCAGCTAAAATTTGACCTTTGAAGATGACTATTTTACATTATCCCATGAAACAGTTTCTCAAATGTTAATAGGATTAAATGTTCTGGATTCCTTCCTTTGAAAAATTTTTGGTAATGACCTGGTAAACAGTTACTTTTAGAAAAGATTATCTTATCTTCATGAAGTTTCATAAAATAACCCCCATTAAACTTCATCTGGTCTTTTGGGGGTTTTTTTTTTTGTTTGTTTGTTTGTTTTTTTGTTGTTGTTGTTGTTTTTGTTTTTGTTTTTTTTTTATTTTCAAGGCATTTAAAGCAGGTTAATTATTTTTCTCCCTTTCCACTTAGGCTATTATAACATGAAAAATTACATCTCAAAATGAAGAAGAAGAATTCAAACAATGAAATTTAGTTGCTGTCTTTTTCAGTATCGCTTTTGCTGTAATTTTAAAATTTAATTTTGTAAATAACTTTTGCTTATTTGAAATTATAATTTTCCAGGCATTTTCTCTCTGTTGAAAATATTGATGACTCTCCTGTCATTTTTTGACTTTTAAAGATCCCTGCATGGCCTAGAAAATTGTAGAACATTTTAAAATAGATTGATGGTGGAAGGAACAGCAGAAATGCAAAATATTGCAATCATTGCTTTATATAACAGCTTTAGTTAATGTAATTATGAGATAACCATTAAAGAATAAATTAAGTGCTGAAATGAATGTTAAGGTAAGTGACAGAATGTAAGTTAGTCAATGATAGAACTGGTTAAATAGCACCCAATGAATAACATGTATGACTTGAACTCTCTTGAATGCATAATGCAGAGAATATTCTATTGAATTATTTATCCTGTCAGAAAGAAGGTACATGTGCCAAATTTGCAGCAGTTCTCTGAAAGGATTCAGACTCCTGTGTATGAGGTGATTTCTCACTGGAAAACCAGAGAACAGCCTATCAAGAAATTGATGTGCTGATGTGATTTAGGAAGGAAAGTCTCATATAAACACCACTGGAGGTAAAATCTGAGGGTAATGACCTCAGAGATAATATCAGGCCAAGTGTCCTCCCATTCATTAAAATGTGCACTTGAGCTAGAGGCCACATAACCTAGTGCTGCCTTCAAGTCTCAGAAGAAAGGCTTCTGCAGGAAGATTTGTTTCAATATTGAAGAATTTAAAACATACATAAACCTGACTTCCTTTTATTATGTGCACAAAGATAAATGACAGTCTTTAAAAATATGCAAAGATATATTTAGCTTGAAAGTTTTAGAGAAATATGGTACTATTTAGATCACTTCAAATTCTGATGAAACTTGGATGCTTCCGTCCTTTACTATTTACAGAAATGTCTCAAATTAGCATTAGTATCCATTAGGTATCTGAAAAATGGCATGATCCGTTGAAATCCCAGTTCCAGAGTGATTTTGTTAGGCACTGCTGAAAGTTTGATTGTTATTGCAGATGTCTGAAAGTTAATGAGATTTGGGGGCTACAGATCCCATTCAGAAACTCCCCCTGCTGTACAGTTTTGGCTTACTTTCTATCACACGTCCCTCCTGCATAGGAAAATCTAGAATGATTATTAATCACCATCAGAATAATTACTTTGATATACTAAGACTGCAAGACATAGAGCAATGTCTATGTAAAATGCTTCAAGATTAGGTCCATCAAGCGAAGCCCAAATCTGGGCCAGCAAGTAAAAGGCCAAAAGGTGTGTCACAGTGGCATGGGAAGGATGGCAGGAAATCCATTGCTATTGCATGGCAAGTTAACAAAGGCTAAACAGAAAATTTATCTTCAGTTAAACACAGCTTTTCAGAGGCAAAAACATACCTAGCATTTGAGATTGTTTGTAGTTGTTTGAATATGAAAACATTTAACATGAAACTGCAAATATTGCCATCTTTATCTATCTATCTATCTATCTATCTATTGCAGCATTTCTTTTTTTAAGAAGTAAACAAATGTCATTTTAAAGTAATGTTTTACTTTAATTTTTTTCAAAATGTTGTTTGGTAAAAATGACCACATTAGTAGAAAGGTTATCATCCACCAGAGAACAGAAGGAGAAGTCTGACTTAAAATTCTGAATGTTATTTACGCTTTGCAACAATTGAACAAAAATTTAAATGCAACTGTTCCAGTTTAGCTCTGCTTCCACTAACTTTAATTTGCTAGGGGATTTACAATAAAATGAAAAAATTCAATATATAATTGAAATTAATCTGTTAAATCCTAAAGCCAACTCATCTTTGCATTTTTAATCTCATGGCAGAAATATTTGTGTTTGATTTGTACTACAAGGACTATCCTCCAGAGTAAATCAAATGACTAGAAGTGTCATTGATGATTCCTGAGATAGCAATTGTATCACAAAATTAATTACTTAATTTACAACCACCTTGGTGTTCAGAAATCACAGACCCTTGGGGTTTGCTACTGGCACTGGAATAGCTTTTGGAATGGCACTGGAATAGCTTTTGGAATAGCACTGGAATAGCAATTACAAAATGCAAGGCAATTGTTTTGTTCCTAGAGGTGTTTACTGTGACATAAATTAATAGATTTAGATTTAGATTAGATTTATATTTAGAATCCTGAATTGACATATAGAATACGGAAAACTTTTAGACCCACTGCACTGAAGGGTCCTACAATTCAGTCCTTGTAGGATTAATCTGTGTTGCATGTTTTCCTGACTTTAGTCCAGCAGTTCCCATTCATCCAAGTTATGACTGTTGAGAAAAGGAACTGACACAGTTCAGCAGTGGAGAGGTTCAGTAAAACCCTGAAGAGGAGCCAGATTATGGCTCAACTATTCTGTTTTAATTAAGGCAAAATAGGGTTTGGATTCATGGGGTGTTACTTCCACTGCATTAATTTGCTGTCCTCAATAACAAATGGAAAGGTTTGTTGTTTTTTTGGTTTTTTTTTGAAAAAGATTAAGCTACCTTTCACTTGCCATAGTTTAATGGTGTGACTTTAAACTGGCATGGCCTTGAATCTGATGTTTTTCAATACTGTAGGGTTATATATACCCCAAAAGATTAATTTGTACAATCTGAAGCAGGATAAAGACTGGGAAAGACATCAGAAGGAGTGAAATAAATATTTCAAGGCCACAATTTGGTTAATTTTTTTAAACATGGTTCTGAAAGAATAAAACAGCTCTGATGTGGTTGATTGCAGAAGAAGCTGTTAATACAGTGCCTCTCGGTATTATTAAATAGTCAACATGAGAGAAGTCTCCTGAAAAACTTTCTTTCAAGGTGTTTTACACTCCACAAATGCTCTAGGTTTTATCTTGTTATCATATAGAACAAAATGTGGGAATTGAGATTGTTATGGGAGTACTGAAAAGAATTAGGGGGCAATGAAAGTCTGTTGATAAATTTATATTTTGAGAAGAAACAAAAACATGAATATAATTAAAACACTGTAACCTTTCCTCAAACTAACAATAGTCTGAATTTGTTTGCCTAGCACATAAAGGTTTCCATCAGGTTTTTGTACAACACACTGGAATCAACAGCTAAGCATGTCTCAGCAATGCTGAAGTCCATGCCTGTGTGCAGTCCCCAAAAGGGCAGCCTCTGGAGCAGGTGTGGGTACAGCCTGTGCTGCCTGTCTGGTGATGAATCCTCAGTGGTGCAACACCTCATGAGGCTCTCCCTGCCTCAATGAATCAGTCTAGAAAGGAGGTGTGCTTTTATTCCCTGTTAACACCAGGAAAAGGAAAGCAAGGGCAGAGTAACAGTTTTTATGATGTGGGAAATCATCTTTCATGCAGATAATATCCATTGCAGAAGGGTATTCCTAAAGAAATATTTAATACAATGATTTTTTTCATGCTTTCTGAACAAAAACAGAATGCCTCGAGTAAATGTTAAAATGAAATGTCAGTTGAGTTGAGGTTGTTCTTAACATTCTCATTTTAATTATGGATTTTTTTTTTTTTTTAATTACACGATAAAACAAGGAGGATGACATTTATAAAAGCTTCCAAAACTTTTGAGCTTTGATTTTGGGTATAGATGATCTCCTCCATTTCATTTAATCACCAAACACAGTGTGTGTGACTACACCAACCAGTGGGGCACAGGGATGTGAGGAGAGGGCTTCAGTTTGTTGTGCACTTGTTGCTATCTGCACTGTGGATGTGTCTTTGCCAGCTCTGAAATTCTATCCTGTCCTCAGAGAAAGGGAACTGTTTATAAGGGGTTGCAGTGCCAATGAAAATGGGAAGCCTTTGGATGGCACTTCCGTGCATGAGTTTATCTGTGGTTTCACCAAGAGAGAAAACTACACCACGAGACTGAGCACCAGGCAAAACCACACCTCAGCTCTACTCTTTCAGGGCACCAAGTGAGAAATATGGGCACACCCAAGGTTTCCTGGTAAAGTACCATCTTGAATTGTCATGAAATGCTTTTTCATGATGTCAGACCAATTGAGCATGCCACCAAAATATTTAAATTTCTCCAAAAGGCATGCAAGGATACATTGATTATAATTAGATACACTTGAACTGGTCTTTCTAGACTATGGGTCAGCTATAGGTGATTTCTATCTAAGTGCATGCTATCTAATTGCATGCTATGTGGTGATACACCTTTTGATGGAGACAGTTAAGCAGTTGTGAGACCATTTTGCAGATTGATTTGAGACACAGAACATTGCTTGGGATAAAACTTGGAGCAACAGCACTGATGCTGACTTAATTTCCTTCACATACTGTTTGGTAAGGCAGCATGCCTGGCAGGCTTAGAATAGGTTGCTAGGGAACATGATGCTGTAGTGAAATTAGGTAGGCTATTCAAAGTAATTAGTCTAGGAAGAATGTGTGTTTTTAAAAATTCATAAGATGGCAGTTACAAATAAAAAGATGACAGTCAATTATGTTTAAAAAGATCTAATATTCAGATGGGTGGGTCACATTCTCTCCAAATAAAAAGTGCTTTGAAAATGATTTGAACTGAAAATGAGCTTAATTTCTTTGAAACAGAGTAAAAAAGGTAAATTAGTCTCACCTAATTTCCACAACTTACTTAGAGGCCAAGAATAAGTTATCTAACTGGGTTGCTTGTACAGCCTATGGAGACAGACCGTATCTTCACAGAACATAGAATAATAGAATGGTTTGAGTTGGAAGGGACCTTAAAGATCATCCAGTTCCAACTCGCCTGCCATGCACAGGAACACCTTTCACTAGAACAGGTTACTTAAAGCCTCATCTAACCTGGCCTGGAACACTCCCAGGGGTGGGGCATTCACAATTTCTCCGGACAACGTCTTCCAATGTCTGACCATTCTCATATTTCTTTCTAACATCTAATCTAAACCTACTCTCTTCCACCTCAAAACATTCCCCCTTGTTCTGTCACTACACGCCCTTGTAAAGAGTCTTTCACCATCTTTCTGGTGGGCTCCTTAGAAGGCTGTAATGAGGTTACCCTGGAACCTTCTCTTCTCCAGGCTGAGCAATCCCAATTTTCTCAGCCTTTCCTCACAGTGAAGGTGCTCCATCCCTCTAATCATATGTGTGGCCCTCTGAACTCCCTTCAACAGCTCCATGTCCTTCCTGTGCTGGGGACCCCAGAGCTCTGTTCCACTTGCTTGTCCCTAAGGACAGTTTCCAAGGGGACCTTTGAAGAGGTGGAAGTTTGCTTTCCTAACATCCAGGGGCCTAACTTTACTCCTTACCTGAGTCACATCCCCCCAGACTGCAAACTCCACCAATACATGATGCCTGCAGCCCAGGCTGCTCCTAATCTTCATTAGCTCACTTACACTGGTGACCATGCGATCCAGGATGATTCATTCCATTTTATCTTAATTATTTATTTAAGGGTGCTAACATCTTTCTAAAGTTAGGTGATGGGAATACTCAGAGGGAGTCTTCTAAGACAAAAGGTGCTTTCATACTTATCTGTAGAAATTCTGCATTTTTATTCTTTGTCACTTATGGGTGTGCTACTGCTGTTCTGCTTGGGAAATTCAGAAACAAATTTTTCACTTGTTGTCATTCTTTTCACAGATTAAGCACTTCTTCTGAACTGAGGCTTTTTCGCTTTATAGGCTGCTAACCCTGGCCATCAGAAAAGATGGATAGTAAGCTTTGCTCCTTCAGGCTGGCTTCTGCTTCCTTATCTCCTCACATCCTTTAGTCTGTTGGACTGAAGTGTCTTCATATAGGCAGACCATGTTCATGAAGCTGTCACCATAAAGTGCACAGTGAAATTGGTGTGACTTGGGTAGGTGTGCACTAAGGATGCTCTAGTAATACCAGTTGGTTCAGAAGACCCTCAGAATAGCATGTTATGGATGCAGATGTTGAGTTGATGCCTCCAATGAAATGAGAATCCTCAATGGAGAATTTTCATTCCTCTCATGAGGAGTATTTCACTTGATCTTTTATGTAAACAATAAAAATTTTAAAGTATTATAAATACTCCATTGTGCATAAACTAAATGGAAAATACAAAGGAAGCTAAGCCAAAAAAATAAAAGAAAAATAAGAGTTCCATAATGTTTTTGTGTTGTCACTTAGTGTTTTCATCTATCTGTCTTATTTTAACTAAACTGTATGTTTTGGAGACATAAAACAATACTGACACTATGAAAAGAGATGCAAATTTAAAAAAAAAGAAAAAAGAAGGATGTGTAAATAAGCAAGGGGTAGAGATTTCACTTTTAAAAAGGATTTACGTCTTCGTTAAATGCTTCATCACATATTCTATTAACATTTGCACTCTTTCCATTTGTACAGTCTGCTGCATAGGGTAAAGCACTGGTAATTCTTGGGTTTTACCCAGAGCTCAAATATATTTTTCTCCATTTGTGCTGTTGCTGTCTATCATTAGTTTGGCAGGCTGTGCTTTAGTGTCCTTTTCTCTTCCTCTTCTGTCTCTAACAGCAGCTGTAGTAAAGAGTTAAACTTGGCAGCTGCCAATTCCAGAGACTAAATTCTTGGCTTTCCGTCCCACTAGTAGTTTTTGTTTTTAAATCTGGCTTCACATGCAGGTCAACTTCACTGCAAAGTAGCTGTGGAGGTCAGATTGGTGCCTATGAAACTGTCAAATTTTACCTTTTAAGTAATCACACTTGAAAATTGATATTCTATGACTGCTCTCCAGTAGCTGTGAATTACTTCACAGGACAGAAGAACTGAAAGTAAACATAGCTGCTTCTCAAAAAATGGTGAAAGAGTTCACATCCCAATAAGAAGAATTCACTTCCAGATAAAAATAAAAAGGAAAAGTTCAGACATGGTCACCAAGAATTTTTAGTCCTCTCTTTAAAATTAGTGAGAGCAGACATGATAATACTGTATTAAAAAATGCATGCAATAAACAAAATTTATTCAATGTATCTTTTTTGTCCTTCTTCAAAATAAAAACAAACCCAAACCCAAAAAAAATCCCAAAAAATCCTAGTAAAAACCAAAAGAGAAGAAACCACAGAAGTAATTATATAAATGTTGCTGCTGAGTATCATTGACGTAGCAGCCTAACAGAGTGGCTATTACATTTAGACTGGCAATGACCACATGCACAAATAAAATAGATAGGCACATCTTACAAAGGAGTAAAAACATTTGTGCTTTGGAGATTTAATCAATGGTACTGATTAAAAGGAAACTTGCATTTGGACAGGTTATTCTGTAAGTGCTCACTGTGACCTTTGTTTCACCTCATTCTTGTACTGAATTTTGTCTCCTGAGTGGGTATTGAATGGGTCTATCAATTCCTATGTGAATGACCTCCAGTCGAATTTTACAACTGCACTCTGTTGTTAGCACCAAGAATTACATTCACCTTTTTTTTTTTTCTGTAAGGAAATGTGTCTCATGTAAATTTATATATTTCACATATGTGACAATCTTCAGAACAGGCCCAACAGGTTGTGTTACTAGGTAAGAATTGCTGTATTTTGCTTTCAATAAATAAGTTTTTTTTCTTTATCTCCTACCAGCTACTTTCTCATAAGTTTCCTTTTGAACTATGAGTCAACGCACACAAATCCAATTTTGGACTATAGGACAAGGGGTAATGGTTTTAAACTAAGAGAGGTTAGATTCAGGTGAGATAGAAGGAAGAAATTTTGTGCAATGAGGGTGGTGAAAGACTGAAACCAGCCCAGTGAGGTGGTAGAGGCTGCATTTCTGAGAACATTACAGGTCATGTTGGGGTCTAAGTAATCTGGTCTAGATGGAGATGTCCCTGCTCATTGCTGTGTGGGTTTGTGACCTTTAAACATCCCTTCTAACCCAAACTATTCTATGGTTCTATGATAATACCTAGTAAAAATTCAAAGGTGGTAGCGAAACTGAAGATAATTTAAATAGCTGATTATGAAATGTGACCCAATAATTATAATAATTACTCTAAAATCACAAGTTATGTCAGACATATTCTGCTCTCAGTTGAGAATGATGAACTTAACTAAGACCCTTTGACTCACCACTGAAATCATCTGAAATGGAAAAGAAAGGGGAGGGGAGCTCTCAAAACTGTCTTGGAGACTTACTCTTTTAGGGGAAAAGACAAACAGTACCAGCAGGTGAAACAGCAGAGTTGGGGGATTTTTCTTATTAGGGAGTTGAGGACAAATGCAAAGGCTGATTGTAGAATTAGTGGGAACACATTCAGAGTAAGCTGCCCTATAAATAAAACCATTTCATCACAGCTCCACAGTTTATGTGAACCTAATTTGTTTTCTGTGTGATTGGTTGGCTATTTTGAGGCAGGGAAAAGTCCTAGAAAAGTTATTCTTCTTGTTCCCAATGGGATTACAATGCACTTCCGTCTCTTTGGGTGCTCACTGCTGCTTTTGTTCTCCTACATTAGGTAATACAGGAGTCCCTTTGTTCCTGGGACCAAATCACAAACATCACCATGCCTGTGTTGCTAAAGTCTCATAGGTTTCTAGTTTCTTTTGGTTTTTGGTTTTTTTTTTAATGAAATGCATATTTATAAAGTGTGTCCTTACTTGATGGCTGAGATGTCAGTCAAGAGGAATGAAAAAGATGTTTTAACAAAGGCTGTCAGAAGGTCAGAGCTTCTCTGACTACAAAGGCAGTTTGCTTAAATTTACTTCAGCCAGAAGTTCAAACTGGTCCTCAAGTTTAGAACAAAAGAAAACACAGAAACATTTTTTAATTAAAATTGAATTTTGTTCATGAAACTTAACATGAAAAAAAGAGAAAAATCTCATAAACCCTTGATATTACAATACAGCTATTCCACTGTATTTATTTTATTGGGGGTGGGGTGCTGCATGATTCAGGGAACTAACAGCTTAGGGATCCTGAAGAATGAAGGGACGGTATGTCAGCTCTGTAGAGCTGGATGTGTGACAGCATAGGCAGAGGCAAGAATTAGAAAAATCTGTGTGCTGAGTACATGGTATGACTCTTGGAGATGGTGCTATGAAGGGCCAGGAGCTGGATTCGATGATCCTTGTGGATTCCTTCCAAGTCAGCATATTTTGTGATTCTGTGATACCACCAAGGTGTGAAATCCCTGGCAGTGAAGCTGAAAACAACATAAAGGACTGGAAGTGAAGACTATCACTGCTTTATCATTGTCTTGAAGCTATATAGGACACTTTTTTGGTAAAGAAAAGAGTGATTTGGCTTTCAATTACACACCAAAATAAAAAATCCTGTAGCCAGCAGGTCCAGAAAGGTCAGCTTTCCCCTCTCTATTTGGCAGTGCTGAGGCAGATCTGGAGGGCTGAATTTAGATTTAGGCTCTCCAGTACAAAGAAGATATTGATATCCTGCAACGAGTCCAGTGCTGGCCAAGGAGAGGGACAGAGCACACAATGTGCAGGGAGAGGCTGAAAGAGCTGGGTCAGTTCTCCCTGAAGAAGAGAAGACTCAGGACACATCTTAGTGGTCTCTGCAGCTACGTGCGGGGATGACACAAAGACACATTATTTTCTTAAATAATGGTTAGACAGAAGGAAAAGTCTTTTTAGCATGAAAGGGGTCAAATTCTGGACCCCAGAGTGTGTGGAAGGAACCACCCTGGAAAATGCTCAGCACTCAGTGAAATACAGGCCTGAGAAAACTGATCTGGTCAGCTCTGCTTTGAGCAGTGGGTTGGAACAGGTGACCCCTGGGGGTCCTTTTCAGCCTAAATTATTCTATGGCTGTATTAGGAGTAAAATCAGAGTGGTCTTGCTAGCAGTGTAAGGTCTGCCAAGGCAGACAAACAGCACTCGAAGCAGGGGAAGTAAAGCAAGATGTGAGAACTGAAAACCCCTGCCTTACAAAGAGACAAGCTGCCCCATGCAAAAACACATGTTCCTCCCATGAACTGACTGAGGTTTGGGTCTTGTTGCCTCTTACAGGAGGAAACGGAGCAAATATTCCCTAGGACAGAGCAGCTCCCCTCTTTTGCTGCAGGGCAGAGTGTCTGTGACAGAACAAACACCTTCCTGCGTGCGAGCAGCAGCTGCTGAGCCAGCGGCTCTGCGACACCCGCCGGATGGGGCAGCTGCCTCCCTCAGGGAATCCCGAGGCTTTTCCACAAGGCAGCTGCTGAGGAACACACCCATAGGTCACCAAAATGTGCCACACCCATAACAGACAAGTGTGTGTATGCTATGAAGTGTCAGCTGGCTTTGGATACCCCGTTTCAGACATCTGTGGAGTGGGGTTCATGTAATCTCAGAAAACCAGTAGGTACTCACCTACAGATTAGCTGACCACTTGGATAACTTTTGTATTCAATGAGAAGAAATAGGGATGGGAAGCTGTTTTGGTGGGGTTTGGGGGTGGTTTTATTTTTTTTTGTTTTTTCTTTTGTGTTGTTTTGATGTTGTTTTTGGGGGTGTTTTGGTTTGGTTCTATTTTTGTTTGGTTTTATTTTATTGCACAATTTTACTGACTGATTTTAATATCAGTTTCACAGTAGAATGAATTTCCCATTCTGAAGCTTATTTCTCTTCATTTATATAGTGACTTATTCAGCTGTGAAACTCTCTACTGTAGCTGTCTAGATGTGATAAGAAAAATCTCACCCAAAGGGCTATAAAATGCCCACAGTTCTACTGGAATGGCTGGGAGATACTGGTGCTTAACATTCTCAAAAATCACATTCAAAAAACTCACAAGAGGGCATGAATATGGATTGGATGACTTACACCACAGGAAATAAAGAACATGTAGTACAACAAGAATGGGTGCATCTGTGTGCATAAATACGTGCGGGATAGCTGGACTCTGTGAGCCACTATCTAATGGCACCTCTGTACTTCAGCCTTGTATGGCAAAATTGCTAGAATAATTTGTGATATTCTTACTAAGTGGGGATTAGAGATTGGGATTTTTTTTTTCTGTTTGATTTTAAACAACATATTTTTTATCCTATAGCAGCATGATGTGGGAAATCATGCTGCAGAGCACTGAATGAAGTCTGCATCCCACTACTATTGTTGCTGGCTTCATGGTGCTAAAATATTCCCTGTGATTCTGATAGCTCTGCAGATTGGTGCAGTGTTCTTCGTGGCCAGTATGTAAAACACTGCTGCAAAAAAAAGTCTCTCCAAAAAGAGAGAGAGCTTCTTTTCATAGGTGCTGCAAAGGTATCCACACTAACGGCACTGCTCCTTTATCATTCTGTTGTGATCTGAACATGTATCTGAGAGGCTATTTCCTCCTTATAGGTTTCAAAAAGTTTTGAAGACTGTGTCCTTGAAAAGTCCTCAGTCTTGTCTATGTAATGGAAAACTTACAGCTCTCCTGAAAGCAGTTTGTGGTGTAGCACACCTGCACATTAACATCCAGCCTGGTCGGCAGCCAACAGCCTGCACCAGGGAGGTGCTGGGTGTCCTTTGATCCCAGTTAGTTTCTATGGGAACTGAAGGTACTTAGCACATTGTAAGATGTACCCAGGAGCCTTCAAGATAAGAGTATATGGCTCTTAATTGTAAATTCTTTCTTCTTCACAGCTGGTGCAAGGAGTTGTCAGCAATGGTTCCTTTCCTTGTGCTTGAACATAGAATCTTAGGCAAGATCAGGGTTAAAAAATGAAGATGCTGCTTATTCTTTTAGGATCTCTTTTTCTTAGACCTCATCGTGATTCCAGATCAAAGAGCAATTGTCACAACTAACTTTATTCTTGAACTATGGGCTGGGTACTTTCACAGAAGACAATAATAATTAATCCTTATTATCCTAAAGAAATACAAGACTTTTGATGCATTTCAGCAGGACTGGAAAGTCTTTGAAAAAAAGAAACAACAAGACAGTAAAAATGTCAATCTGCTTTTATGAAGTTGTCCTAACTACCAGGACAATAAATGCAACGTGCTGTGGAAAACTTGCAATAACAAACCCAGCATTCTTTTAGGAAAAGACAAACCAGTCTGGAGTAGCACAAGAACAACTGCCTTATTGTCTTCCCATACTGCAAAAATCTTCAACATTCAAACTTTTTGCTGAAAACTAAGTGTGATTTAAATCTAACTGGGAATGTCAAAATATTTGTTAATACCTTGTGGCAATCCCCCAAATAGGAGGATGTGCAATTCACCTATTCTAAAATTCAGTCCTTTCTTATTTTGAATTTTGGGAAACTCTGTTTGATTTCATTGGGGTGATTTTGGACAGTTCCTTTGCCTTCGGAACAAGGAAAGTAGCATGTGCTTCTGTACACACAATGTCTCACAAACTCTGGTTTGATAAAGCTTATCCGGACTTTATTTGCCAGAAAAATTATCTAGGAAATTTGACCCCAAGATTCAAATCTCTTCCTGAAGAGGATGCTGAACTGTATGAGAAATGTTTACTTTATGAGACTTGGTGTGAATGTTCGTGTTCAGTTTTCACTCAGCACTTGTGTAGATTTGAGTTTAACTATTTCTCAGTGATCTCTTTTCAGAATTATGTACCCAAGACTTGCTGCTTCATGAAAAACCCACAAGAAATGGAAGTGCAGACAGGAGCTAGTAGTCAGGTATGGAAATTCAATTTGAGTATGATCCTCAGGCTTAAATCGGATATTCACAGATATTTTGAAACTGCAGAAAAGGCAGTTTCCAGACATACCCTTTTCAGCAGGGTGAGCTGCCAAAAAAATTTAAGAGGGAATTACAGTAGCTGCAAGAATTAACTGCAGAGTCATGCAGGCTGCTAAGCGGGGTGCAGTAGACTGAGGTGGAAGCAGACTCTTACATAATTTAAATGCAGCAAAGGAGTGAGAAATAGCAGATGATGAAGCTTTTCCCACATTCTCACCACACTGCGGGTGTTTTTCCTTATCAGAGCTACAAAAGCAACACAACTCAAGAACTGAAATGCATTTTTCTAATAAAAAAATTCTGCTTAACATATCTGTCTCTTGGTAGGTGATTTATCCATATAAAAAGGAATGTGTGGATGAAATAGAGAGCCAAGAGAAACAACCCACAACAGCTATGAAAGCATCTACAGTAATTGTTAGTAATGAAAAGCAATGGAAAAGTCAAATAAAAGCATTTTGAGGATGCTCAATAATTGTGGGAGATAAAATAATTTTAAGGAGCTGGTGTCGGATTCCCTGGTGCACAAACCTTGTGTCCAGTTGAGCAGCACTGGATCAAGAGAAGCCAGAGCAATTCCTCCCATCTGGTAAAAGCAGACGAGTTGTCCTATGATTTGTACTTCTAATGGGCCATGCACAACATCAGGTCTTGTAAGAGAGCAAGAGAAAAGGCAAAGACAACTGGGGGTGTTCAGTACTGTTTTCCACTCTGTCCATGACAGAAAATAACAGAAATGCATCTAAATCAAATACCTCAGCCACCCTGAAGGTACTTGCAGTTAATCTGGTCTGTGGATGCTGTCCCTTTTTGTGTGACACATTTCTTTTCACAATGTGGAAATGGCTGCACGTTCGGTTGCACTCCTGGGCATCACAACCTTGTCATATTCCTGAAAACTGGATGTAACAAACACATAGTTTACACTTGGAGGCTCTCACCTGAGTATAAGGTCTGAAGTTTTCTTCAGGAAAAGCAGTAGATAATTAGGCAACCCAGGAGCATCTTCAGGAGCCCTGCAACCTAGAAAAGTGTCAAATTATTTCAGTAAAATACATGCTTCAGAAGGGGTGCAGATATAGTCTCAACTAGCCCCATTAATCTTCTGCCACTCTTTGTAGGCTGGATGTAAGACCATTTGTTTTGGAAAATGATTGTCTTTTTGTGAGATTCTGGATCTGGATTCAAGCAAAGGAGGCAGAGTGGTAATAATCAAAAGTATATGAATGCTTCCCCCTGTAGTGCCATATATAAATTAGATATAAGATAACATTAAGGAGCAGGGGAGTGCAAGCCACCATGCTGCACTGTTACCTGTGGAATAATAAATCTTGAGGGCAAAAAGGATAAAAATCCTCTGAGAGTGTTTTCCTGGGCCCAGTGTTTTCTTGTTTGTGAAACACAGTTGCACAAAACATAGCTAACAACATCTGTTGCAAAGCTGTTGGAAAAAAAGAAATTAAATTATTCCCTCTCAATACTGTGCTTAAGAGATTTGCATGACGTTTTTGTAAGCTAAGGTTGATGTCACCACTTTCCCAAGGTTAGTGTTGCTATGGTCCTTGTCTCCTAAGGACACACAGAGCAAGTGTCATCCATCTGACCCTCTCTGTGTGTCCTCCCGAGGGTGTCACTTGGTCACCAGTAGTTGCAGTAGGAACACTGGCCTCTGTAGAAAGGGGAGGTGGCAGCAGTGAAGGACAAGGACCCACCACCAAGCTCATCTACCCAAAAGCAGGTGAAGGTGACACAACAACTTTCACCACCACCTCTCAGTTCTCAGCTTCTTAACACGGTTCCCAGTGCAGGGATATGAACGTTGCTTCTGCCTGTTCTTCTCCTACTACTTCCTCAGCAATATGCTGCATGATAATTTTAGGGTGCATGTGAATGAACTGCATCCATTCCACTCGGAATATTGGCATATGTTCAAGCTGCCTTCCACAAGGCACAAGGTGACTTTTGTGTGATACTGCAGGCTCTCTGCTTCTTGTATTGCTTCATTTTGAGGAGAGTCAGTTTCACACGAGAGGTTAGTTAATCCCCTAGGCAACAGTTCAATTTTGGTTTGTTTTCCCTTGATCCTTTTTAGGAAGCCCTCTGTCTAGATGAAAGGTTATGTCATATATATGTTTGTAAGTAATTCTCTCTCTGCACATTGCAGCTTTTTAAGAGTAAAAAGAAGTCAAGTGGCAGTGAATCCACACAATCAATGTTGATTTCCAATTCCTGTTGGTTTCAAAGCACAAACCCACATCTTTTAATGCTGGTAAAAAAAAAAAAATCTTGGCTATGGGTTTTAGGTGTAATTCAACAGAATAAAAGAAGAGGGATTTCATGCTTGCATACAGCTGCATATTACTGTCTCAATTCCTAATTTTTGCAGGAATTTTAGTTAGAGTGTGGCATGAGCTGGCTTACTTCAAAATACAGTTATTTTCCTGCCAGTCAAAGAGTGGACACATTTTAGCATGTGAAGGGTATTTTCCACTAATACTCCCTTCTTTTTTCCTTTTTTATTTTTTCTCCCACTAAATTTTCTTCGAGGAGCTTGAAGATCTCTCTTTTGTTCATTAGGTATTCTTTTATTTCTGTCACCAATACCCATACAAGTATTGACAAAAAGTTACAGTGACAAAATTGTCTGTACTAATGCCTTTGAAAAATAGGTTTTGAAATGATCCAGCTCCTAGTAAATGGGAATCCATACAAGGATAATCAAGCCCATTAATTAACTTGGTTTTATCCAGTCTTAGCATGCAAAGTAAGGATGTGAAACATGAACGTGTTTCATGAGGTCTGTGAATGGTTTAGTGGTGAAGGCCAGATGTGCTCTGGAGAACCAGCCTGAAAGGATTCTGCAACTCTGCTCATGGCTCTGACAGGACGCAGATCACAGGAAGCAGCAAAAACAATTCTTAAAATGAAGTTTGATTTATTTTTGTGGCATTACCAAAAGTGTCAAATTATGTCAGAAAGACCAGTCTGTGGTGAAGACAAAAAAGTTGATGTATATATTAATCATGGCTTTGGCCTGCAATCCATTAAGACATCTATTTTAAATTTTAATTATTTTTTTAATATTCCTTAATTGCACAGAATCCCAAGTGATGGAAAAGGCATTTAGGAGATTTTGTCAGAAGCATTCTGGAGGTTTTGATAACTTATTAAGGGGGATTTTAATCTATTTTACTTCACATTATAGGCACATTTTTCATCCTCCTAGTGGGAAGGAGGGAAATTCCTCATTTTTATTTAATTTCCTAAAGGTCAGAAGATTGTGCTTCAGGAGATGAATCTTTTGGATGGGAAAAAAATGAAAGAGAAGTAGAAGAGGATGTGACATATGGCTGCTTTAACAATTATTTTAAAATTTATTTATTCTGTTTTCCTATGAGAGAATGTTGCTCTTTTAAAATAAAAGCAACCTTAGAAATCAACATCAGTTAACCATAAAATAATGCATTGTGACAGAACAAGCCTTTCTAGTACTTGATGAGACGTCTCCTATGCGATTCCTCAAATGACTTGGTGATGCATGCAGACATAATGGCATAAAATAATTCTGTGAAAAAAAAGAGGGGGAGATGGTCAAAACTTAAACATCATGACACATTTTATAGGTTTTAAATTTGCAACACAGAAGTGAGCATGAATTCTTTAAGATTTTTTTCCTAACAGGGATGTCAGATCATCTTGGATTCATCCAATTTTAATGAGTGCAACTGATTTGCAAAATCTTGAATTTAATATCACAGAAATATTAATAAAACTGGTAGCAACAATGGTAATTTTGGCACTGCTTTGATGATTTTCCTGAATAAAAGTTGGTTTTATTTACTATTATTTACTAATATGACCTCTGTAGCCGCAACTGGTTTTTTCATTAAGAGATGATTTCCAGTACAGTAATCTCAAAATATTTTTAAATAAAGTGGATCGGTCCTTTAATTTTTAGGATATTATGAAAGTCAGGGAAAACTGTCAAGACTTTTCAGAGCTGAGTTATATTTTCAAGCCAATACTAATATTGTTGTTTATGCTAGAAAATTTCTGCATTTTCCCATGTATTATTCCAGACCAAGAATTTATTGTAACTAGAAGTTTCATATTAGGTCATTCTAAAAACTGAGAGCAGCCAGCCATCAAAAGGATTATTATGTGGTTTACATCTGTGAGAAAAAACAATTCTTCCCATGTGAAAAGAAACACAATATCCCATAGTATACTAACTGCAGCTACAAAACTGTTCAGCAATATTTTTCCAAACAAAATACTTAGTGGAAAAAAGATGGAGTTTCTGTACTCCATGGCAAACTCTACCATTTTGTTCTTAACTGACTTTCTGCAGATGGACCCCAGGCCTGCCTGTTCAATGTGGTCATGAAACAATAGAAAGTCGATTAAACTTTATCTGTGAAATCAGACAACATGAGAAGATGTATCACTGGCATTCTGAACACACCCAAAATGACAGAGTTTCAATTCTGCAATGAGGTGATGTACACACTAACACCAAAAATATTGAGCTGCAAAAGAGGGAGAGCTGCACAGAGTTCCCATGGCTAAGTTAAAGTCACTCATATGAAAATAAATTGCCATACTAAAATAAAAACCCATCACAGCATTGCCCAACTCCTTACTGAGTCATTTTGTAAATTAATTAATGAGGGTAGAAATATGACAAAAAAGAAAAGAACTGACTCAGAAGCGGTAAAACTGAGAGTAAAGCATGTGAGATTTATTCATAAATAGGCAATATGGTATAAAACTGTAAGCAGAAATATAGATTTCCCCTAATACATTTTTTGCCTGTGAAACTCTCTGTCCTGAGACCCTGTTCATAGAAGGGAAAAAAACCCAAACGTGCAAGTTTACTACTGAAAAGAAAGTGTAGCAAGAGATGAGTCTTTAAGAATCAGGAAATTAAGCACTCCTAACCTCAGTTCTCAGCAAGAACAAGTACATCCCCCTCACAGTCCATGTAGATGCAATTCTTTGGCTGCCTTAAGGTGATGCACCGAGGGCAATTTACTCTGTAGGTATCTAAAGCAATGGATAAGTCACCGGTTAGGTGTGCCCTGCTCTCCCATTTGATTCTAGATGGAGAAAACATTGGCATAATGCAGGAAGGCGAGCGAGATGATCTTTAAAACCCTTCCAATCCAAATGATTCTATGAGTCTGTGATTTTATATTAGTGTCTCAGGTTTTTCACTTGGATATTCCTCTTTTCCATGCACTGGTTCTTTTCTACTCTTTAAACTCCCCCCACTATCTTGCATCTCTCTATCAATAGTGAATAAATAAAAAATACAAGGGGAAAGTAAACATCTTGAATAAGACATATGTGTCTCACCTTCCTGCATTTAGCCCTCTTAATCCTGAATCTTCCTGAACGTAAATTTCTTCCAAGACCAGATTCAAGGCGATTTTGATGCTGAGAGCAGTGTGTGGGACACACCACAATGAAAAAGTTTTTCAAGAAGTAGCTAACATTTCTGTGAAGATTTTGGTTAGGATTCTCAACCACACTTCTCTGGGAACATTACCTCTATCTGTTAAATGAACAACTACAGTGAGAGGTTACATAGCTACTAATTTTATTAATTCAGTAGAGTTGTTCTGGGACAGCACTTCTTTACCATCTTCCTTCATTTTCCTTTCCAAGGAGAACTTAGTGTAGATAAAATATACTGTCCTCTAGTAAGGTTTTAATACTGTCAGGCATTTGTGTTATCCAAATCCCACCTTAAAAGATGTTTGCCCCACTTATTTTATCCTTCTGTACTTAACCTGTCAGAAGCAACAATCAAATAAATCCCAAATACTCTTTTGAGGTCAATATGTAAATCACACATATGCTCCCAGGTAAGCTTCACTTGGTCTGGCAGACTTAGACCAGAGAAGATGGGGTCTTTCTCTGTCCATTTAAATTAAGTGATAACATTTCTAGTTAGGTGCTTGAAGCTGCAAAATATTACCTAGTTTCCAAAAAAAAATCCCTAAAACTTCTCTTCTTCAGCTTGCACACATAACTTCAGAAATTTAGGTCATGAACATTCACAGGGAGATTTTTAAAGCGTCCCACAGAACTTAAGGACAAGTAATTCCATTGACTTCACTGAGACTTTTGTTTTTCCTTTCATTTTTTGATGATCTTCAACTGAAGACACTTGCTCAGTCTTACAGATATGGTACACTCCATGTTTCTAGTTTTGTGGGTTTCCATCCATATAAAAGAAAACCTGTTTCAGTTTGGTGATGTAGTGGCTAGGTTCATCTGTCATCTGGAAGAGGGAGAGGGGAGGACAACTCCACAGCCTGAAAAATTCATTCCTTGCGAATGAGTAAGAAACAGCCTCTTTTGCCATCTCCCAGGAAAAACTGACCTGTTAGCACAGTAGCTGCTTTGCTTTGAGATATCCCATAATTTCCTCACACAGCTTCCTTAGCTCTCTGAGGAAATTATTCAAGCCCATTTGAACAAGTTTTCTTCACTGTCCTGGAATCAAACCTGCCTGCAGGCACATGAAGAATGCATTGCTTGGTAAATAAAAGTCTACCACCAGTTACAGATCCTATCACCACCCTTTCAATCTGTTCTACTTGTCTCACAAACTCAAAGGATTACATGTGAACAGTTGCAATTATTTCTCTGTAAAATTGATCACAAAATTTTTTTAGTCTAACTTTACTTCCTGGCATATTAATTAAACTGTCATTGGGAAGATCTTTAGTGACATTTTTGTAAGGTTTATGTTGACACGAGTTCATTTTTAGTTTTATTAAGACTGGCTTATGATAATCCTGATATAATTGAGTTGCTTATCTGAGGAGCTTCTGCCACTGTGTTAATACCTGTCACTTTGGCTGCAAAAAAAGGTCTAGTTTTAATCCATTTGAGTTCTCTGCATTCAATCCGGAATTTCAGGACTTTGTTCTAGTCTTATATCCCTTTATTTCCTACATGTCATTTGGCTTACAAAATTTCAATATCTTTGGGTTTTTGAAAAATAATAAATGGATTCCTAGAAAGGGTTCACAATTGCTTGATCCAAAACATGAATAAACACTAGCCTAAGTATTTTTCTACATTTCATTTCTGCTCAGGAAAGTTAAATTTTGCTCAGCTGTGCTTTCCACTGGCACAAACACACAGGATAATGCCTGCAATGTTATGCCTCTTGGGAAACATAAGTGGGCAAATGGTTTATAGAAAGTCAAGTGAATACCTCTTGTGCTCATGGAGCTGTGCTAAATTACAGCCTAAGATTTTCCATTGTGTTGAATTTTCTTTTCTGTGGTTGTGATAACACCCTAGAGAATTGAGAGAATTCTGCTTGCATCTCTTTCTAAAAGAGCAAAAACACTAAAAACATTTTCAAAAAGCAAACTTAAATTTTGTTTAAAAAGATAATTTTCAAATAGAAAAATCCCCAGATTTTCTGAGTGAGAGAATACATCTGGTCTTAAAGAACACTTTATGTTTCCCTGACAGCTGCATGCCCTAAGGTGTCTTCCTCTCTTGAGTCTTGCTCCCTGTAAGTCCCCTCAAAGTTTGTCTGTTTATTTCTGGATTAAAGTTCCATATTCTTCTTTGCACAGATTTTTATCTTTTCATCTCAAGCATCTCCCAGTGTCTTCTCATGTTCCAGATTCCCTGCTTGCTCTGATTCTCTCTCTGAACTGCAGAACCACCCTTGCTGCCTCATCCCCAGGGTTTCCTCCTGGAAAACACAATCTACACCTCTCTCTGCAGGGTCTGCACGGCTCAGTGAAAGAGCCAGAACAAGGAGACTCCCACCCACCTTGGCAGCCCTTTAGCCAAAACAAATGCAGAACCACATTCAACATACCATGAATAAGGCAATAAAACAAATTCCAGGCACAGCAATTGTGAACATCACCTATAACAATCCAGGGTACCTTTTGAAGAGGAAACCTTACTTTCATGGAATCATAGCCAGAACTTTCCAAGAACTTTCCCTCACAGACTACTTCAACTTTGGCCATAGTATGGAATGGGTTCCAGTGTTCTGGAATATACTGATTTAAAAAATTCCATCACAAAAAAAAAAAAAAAAAAAAAAAAAAATCAAAATGAGAATTTTCTGATTCCTACCAAAATACTAAGCTTTGATAATATAAATTATTTCAAACATTATTCATTTCAACCACCAGTGTCTACTTTCATATGCTTTGTGTTTGTCTCATGAAAGAGATGCATATTCGATATTTTTCCTACCAAATAGTGGGTTCACTGTGCATATGCAGTAAGACAGATTTCAAGAAGTTCAATGCATTCCTATGACTTTCCCAGACACTGCAGTATTAATGTATGTAACTCCAGAACAAGCCGTGTGCATCCAGTGTCCTCAGGAAGCAAATTTGCAGTGCCTGCTCAGCATTCAACTGCTGTACAGAAAATCTGGTGTGCAGAAGTGACAGATTTCCTTCCCAGAGCCACACTCATAAATTCTTCTCATGTTTATGCAGGGTGCGGCAGGGAAGGAGGAAGATGACACGAAAAAGATGCTGCTGTTCTTAAAACGTCTCTTCTGGACTATTTTCACAACCATTCCTCTGTTGCATCCAGAAAAAGCAGGTGGCCAGGGCAGGACAGGAGGTGATGTGCAGTGCTTCACCACTGGATTGCTAGCTCAGGCTCTCTATCCTAAACAATAGGACAAAAAAGTGTTATCAAGCCACTGGATATAATTCTTTTTTCTACTGTTTTTGGATGAAATTTGATGGAGATGCTTCAGTGGTTATAGTGCCAGATGCAATAACAGAAGCTGTGATAATGGCTCATTTTTTTTTCTCTTGAGGAAAATTCCAAGTACTCAAAAGAATGTGAAAACAAACCTCATGGCAGTAATAACTGACATGTGCCACCATCCAACAGCAATCCTGACAAGCAATCACTCTACATTAACTTCAGTAACATTCCAATGTACAGCAGCTTTCTATTCAGATAGAAAAAGAGCCGCAGAAATGACTATAGAAATCGGAAGAAAACTGGAAAAGATGGATAGATTTCTGGGAGTTTCCCAATATTCCTTCAAACTGGTATGAACATAACTAATCAGCTTTAACCAATCTATTATTTATCATGTTTAACTGGGCCAAGGTACGGAGCTCCTCACTCTTAAGTTTGTCATTCTAATGTACCTCGGTGAAGTTTCAAGACTGGATGATACATGTTGGATAAAATTTTAATTTCTTTTTTTCTAATTGTATCTTTCAGTTTTAGTTTGCTCAGATTATCTCCTGTCTGTTGCTCCCTACTTTTTTTCTGCCATGATGATATATGTAGAAACAAAGTTAGGTGGTATCTCAGATGTTTGGATTTGGAAAATAAACTACAAAACTGCAAAGGAAGTATGAAAACAGTAAGTTAAATTCTCTATTTCATATCTACATTGTGACTACAAATTCATTGAATATTATGGGATATGAATAATTGGTGTGAAAGAATGTTAAAATGACTTCACCAAAGTACTTTTGATAGAAATGCTCCTTGAACCTACATCAAACAAAACACCCCATTATATAGTTAGGACATAAATCTCCATAATAAAGCTTTAAATAAAAGTATGGTTTTATCAGGTTTTGGTGATTTGTGGATTTTTAATTTGATTTTGATTTTGGGGTTTTTTTTAAATTTTTTTAAAAATGTCATGGTGTGTGAATTTTGTAAGCTGAACATTAAGAGTCTTGAAATATATTTCTTGTCTTTGACAAATGCACAAGATATATAATATACTAATATAATATATTATTATTATATACTATATTATTATAATATGATTATAATATAATATAATATAATATAATATAATATAATATAATATAATATAA
>VZTJ01003509.1:307027-403078 GCA_013397795.1 Orthonyx spaldingii
ATAATATAATTAATATACTTCATTGGATTTTTGAAAAATGTTAACAAATCTTTCACTGATTTTTAATGAAATGCTACATTATGTTCATGGGGAGTTCAGAAAGAAACAAAAAAAAATGTTTTGAGGTCTTCTTGAGTAATGAAATGTAGTCAGAACTAGTTTTACTATACAAACTAGGGTAAATTACCTGTAAATAATAAGTGTCTGTTCTGAACACATTAGGAAAAATAGAGAAGTGCAAGCTAAGAGTTTGTGGTAATAAGTAATCCTTTTTAAAACAAACTATAATGTTTTATGCATTCGTTATTTAGTTAAGGCCAAGAGAAGGAGGGCAAGAGACAAGGGAGGGAGGAAGGGACGAAGGGACGAAGGGAGGAAGGGAAAGGGACCAATAGGATTTTTACAGTATTTGATTGCATAAACATCACCAGTTCACATCACACTGAGCTCACTTTGGAAACTCTAAGTTATGTATCTTAATTCCCACCTTCATTTCTGAGCAGCTGGTACTTAGTATTTTTTTTTTTTAACTGAAATCTGTGGCATCAGGCCTGAACTGTAGGGAAGATATTAATACAAGCACCCTCTTCATATATCCGTAAAATGTGGGTTAAATTCAACACTGCATTTTTTAATTATTCATTTTGTAATTTTTTTTTTAAAACTACCTTATAATGTTAGGGTCTGCTGAATCTGGAAGCCTGTAAACATGAGGGTCCATGCTCCAGCCAGCAGTGAACGTGAGCTGGCCTTCCCAAAAGCACAGATACACATGTATACATCACATATGACAGAGAGAAACACTCACTCCAACACTGATGGCAGCACTGGTCTTGTGCACTGAGTGCACTGGTCACCCTCCTGTGACAGCCCTGGTTATTACCATTACCCTGTCGTTGTTTTTCTCTATACCTCTGTATTTGTGGAAATGAGATTTCACTCACGAGCCCAAATTAATATTTTTTAAGAAGACCTAATTTAAAACTTTTTAAGCAGCAGAAAATCCACTGTAGAAGCTGTTACAACTGATGTGTATGTCATTTATACTCTCAGGTAACATGGACAGATTTCTATTTCATACCTATCTAGTTGCTTCTATATTAAGCACATCTCATTTTAATTTCCAGTCACTGGATATATTACCTTGGTGAATTATACATTAGAAACCCCTGCTTTCAAATGATTTGTCCACAAGCAGTTACTTACAAAGTAAGTAATCAAGTAAATCAAGCTATTTCATGTTTTTGTTTCTCTAAATACATCAAATGTGCTTTAATTGACACAAAGTGCTGTTTTGAAGGAAGTCAGCTGTCATTCCCACTTAATACTCCTGGCATCTCCTCATGACACAGCCTTTAATTGCACAGACTGGACTCTAGATGGATCCAAAACTGGATGATATACGCTCCAGGAGTCTTTTTGATTTGACCCTGTCACTTATGAGCATGCAAACAACAGCATCAGACTGGAAGTATCTTTAGATAAAAGTGTCAACCATTTGTACTGTAGGTGTTTGGTGTCTAGCACTAGCTGTATTCTAGCTGCAGATTCATTGTTACAACTTGCATGTTACTGCTTGCCAATGCAAACTCAGGCAGGTTCGAGTGTTCAGTTGAAGACATTGGCACCTCATTCCCATTGGTCTATTCCAAAACAATTTCTAATTTTTGTTGAGCATGAAATGAGTAAAATCTTTTTTTTCTCAGTGGTACCCACATCAAGGAAAATGCTTTATGCTTGACGGAGAGCTCACTCTCTCTTTCAGTCAAATATGTTGTCCTAATTGATCATATGCAAATCCAGGTTCCCTGGACTTTTGAATTGCACTCTAAGATTTTTCTTTCCAGAGTGGTTTTCCACCCTTTAAAGTGATTGTTTTTGCAGATGAAAAATTTAATTTAAACAATCTATTTGCATATATTAAATAAAGCATTACATTTAACTGTCGATCCCAAAGTCCTGCTTCTTCAGTAATCCTTCACCTTCATTATTTATTACAGCCTTGACCTGTCATGTTCAACTCTATCAAAAAGCGCTTTCCCAATCTAATCCAAGTCACTGATAGAGATACCAAATAACATTGGATGAGCTGAGAAAGATGCACTAACTGCAGCTGATTAGCAGAGTAGAAGTAAAACGTAGGGATTTATGAATTGAACACTAGGCAATTCTATTTTTTCAGTTTTATATATGAATTAGTAACACAAGACAGGTTCTTAACCGAGGTATAAAGAGACATCAGAGGCTGTAACATCAGTAGCTGTTCTTGAGTGCAGATTTGCCTGCAGGAAACGTTCATGGGATAGACAGTGGCATATTCCGGCTGTTTGTTGCAACTTGGTGACAGTGCTTTGCACTCGTTTGTTAGAAGACATTATTTTTTATTCCCCTTGTATCTCAAGCTTTTTGTCTTGATCTTGTTATTCAAAGTTTGCAGCAATCTAACTGGTTTTCCATTAAAAAAAAAAAAAAAAGACCCTAAAACCTTTTAAAATCCTAACAAGATATTAGATGGTTAATAGTATTTTTCCAGTTGAAATTGTTTGACTTTTCTCAGAGAGTAGATGTGTGCATATACTTGTGTTTCCTTTAGGTCTCAATAGCACATCAGCCTGAAAAACTATTGACAGGAGGAATGTGAGCTGCTGCTTGGTTACAGCTGGCCATGATGACAAGGGCTCATCTCTTCTCTGTGATTTGATATATCTTACCACCACCTCCTACTGAATCCAACAGGAAGGTGAATCCCCCTTTAAGTCAAAGCCCTACTTGGGGATCAGAAAGAAATGGAAAGGAAAACAAACTTATGAATTTTCTACTCCTCTCTTTTTGGGTCAGCCTGAAAATATTTTGTACTTTGTACGGAAAGAACTCAATATTTAGAGTGGGATTTTTTAAACAACTGAAAAAATTAATTGCAAAAGAGATCCAAATTATGAAGGACCAGACCCATCCTGTACTATCAGTGGGTTACTGTAAGAACTTTGGGAATCTGGTCCCTTGGCATAATAGCAATTCTTATCCATATAAAACATGTTATTGCTGCTTTATGCTGTTTTTATGAGCATTCAGGAAAATAAAAATTGGTGGAGACAGAAAACAAGAAGTCTAGATGTCACAAAATTCAAACAAAGAGCTTCATGTGACATATTCATTGGCTTTAGTATTCATTCATGTCTGTTCTTCAAATAAATCTTAAATGCTGAGAGAGGAAGGCCTGAGATTTCAAAACATAAGCATATAAATATTCAACAATATAAATATTGTTTTTCTGGCATGTTGAGTGAAAGTTAAAATAATTTCTCTCGGTTTCAGTGATCTACAAGACATGCTGTGTAAGCAAGTGCTGCAGCAGACCAGGGAAGAGAGACAAGCACATTGCAAAGAATTTCATCCCACTCGTAAGATATGTGAGAAAGACAGATGAGATGAATCAACCTCTGGTGTACCCTTTTTTCTCCACTTACCTTAGTGGGAACCCCAAAGGTCAACTGGACAATTATCTTGGCTTAAAGGTGAGGTGAATTCCCCCCAGATTACCAAACAATTGTGGTACAGAATTATATTTTCAAGCTGTGCATGTGAAATAAGTTAAATCTATAGTGTGAGCTATACGAAGAGTTTGCGATTCTGACAATCGGTGCTGTAATGCTGAAGAAGTGACAGCTGACAGCCTAAGATTTTATTCTGAGTTCCTTTCATCTCCCTAGGGAAATAAGCCCATCATAAAAGCTTTCCCAGAGACATGACTAAGAAATACAGGAGTTAAAAATTTTTTATATTTAAGATTTTATTTACTTTGTATAACCAGAAGGATTTTAAAGTGGATATTCTAACCACAAAACAGATTCATCTTTCTTTTTTTTTTTTTAATTGAAAAAGCCATGTTTGACTCTGGATAGCAGGTAGACCCACACTATCTCTCATAGTGTGGATACAATAAATAATACATGCTTTTATTAATTTTTAGATTAAACATGACTATATTAAAATCAGGAGTTATCTAAGTTAAAATTAGAAAAGGGAAATAAATAGTAATACTAGTATATTCAATGAAGGAATGAGGTAAATTGGGATTAAGCACATATCCACATGGGAATGATGGTGAAATATTTTCCAAGGGAATTAACACATTCATATTCCATATATACTTATACTTTGTTTTCAAGTCTGTTACTCTGAAGAAATTATACAAGGACAGTAAAACTGAGTGACAACCAGCAGCAAATTTCTCCTAGAATAGAACACTCAGAATAAATTTCAGAAAACATGAAGAATGCACATCTTTAGGCAGACTGGTCAATATTCATGGTTTAGTTGAAGAAGTTTTCGCTGTTGATCGTTGTGCTATGTTGACTCTGTTGATGAATAAATCAGCTTCATCTTCATCTCAGTTTTCCAGTGAATACTAACTTTGACGCCAAAAGGATTTTTGCTATTTCTTTTTATACCTTTTACACAGTTCTGTGTATCCACAAGTATTAGCATGCATACTTGTACTTCTTTAAGTCTAATAATTCAGCATCCTTCCAAGGTTTTGTAGAGTTAGGAGACCAAACATCCTACTGTCTTGAGGAGCCATGGCTCCTGCAGTAGAATTTGTTCTGTAAACTAGATATTAGGTCATCCAAGCCTCTTATTGGGCCACTTTGGTAGATGTGCTAATGTATTAGGTCTATAAAGTGTATACCAATCGACAGTGGGGGGGCATGCATGCATGGTGGGCACCACAAGGCCTTCCACCTCGGTGAAGTGGTGCACGGGATGGAATTCCTATTAAAATACCAAGGTAATTAACTCCCAACCCTTCTACCGTGTCTGTTTTTTCATTCCCAAGACCAGAAAAAGGCATCAACTTGATAAGAAAATATTTTAAGACCTCTCATACAGAGATATTTTACAAAATGGTATGTACATCTTTTTCCATTAAGTTTTAAAACCAATCCTATTTGAAATGAAAGAAATATCCTATGAAATAAAGGTAATATTCCAGAATGATGATGAAACTAGAGAGAATATGGTAGGGCCCTGCAAAGACTGGCATTTTGCATTAAGCCATGTGAGAAAAGGAATCAGCAGGAGAATAGATACAGACTATGGCATTTCCAAGTACTGACATACACAAAATATCCCTTCTGCTCAGTTAATCAATCATATTCTGCTAGATGAACATATTATCCTTCCAAGAAAAGAATGCAAATAACAGATGCCACGGAGAAAGCTGAAATGCTTACTAAGATATTTTTCTGTGATCTCTTTCACTTAGTCTCTGTCTATCTATACAGACACATTTTCAAATACTGGCAGAACACTTTGTGTAACAATTTCTAAGAAAGCTAGAAAGAGAAGGGAGTGGTCACGATAAAGGGAAGTGAAAGCAAAGGATAGGCATAAGTGCTGTGAACAACATCAAATGCAGTACCTTGTGCAGCTATGAGTAGTGACTTTGTTTCTCCTAAAATTCTGTGAGAAGTTGTTATAGTGCAAGAAGAAACTATCTAAAGTAGTTCATTAGTTGTCAAAATGGTTTTCAAAAGCACATAGAGAGAGGTATCAATAGAATATTTAATAGCTATTTTTAAGAAAAATTAATATCAAGATAGTGGTAGTTTTGGAGACCAATTGGTTCATTAGGAATAACAGAGTTCATATAATTGAGGTCAAGATAATTACATGGCACTGCATTTAAATGCAGTACCTCCTTGTAGATCAAGAAAAATGAGCAATTATTAATACAAAGCCAACATTTAAAACGACTCTGACTCAGTCAGAGCCAGCTTAATTTCAGTAAAAATCTTGTTCTTCCCATTTTTATGTATGAAAATTTCCTCAGAAAAGATTAGAAAATGTGAGTACACAAAGAGCGTAGGATTGATCTTTGTCAATTTGTTTCCATCTGAAAGCTAATGAAGATTGGATACTGAAACAGATAAAAACCCTGAGCATGAAATTATCATGGTTCATAATTAACATGGCAAATTCTTTCAAGTCTGGTCTTTTAAAAACCAGTAATAAAGATTTCTTTCCATTTTTCAATGCCAATACTGAAAACAATTGTGTGAGCTGATATGAATTCAAAAGAGACAATGCCCATCAGATTAGTCTTGTAAACCTCAATGCATAATAAAAATGGTAGAAAATGGGATTCAGTGAAGACAAAGTGCTTTATGCAAGGAACAGCTCTACTCCTCTGCTTATCACATTAGCCTCATTTGTATGTGTTTACCCAGATGTCATTCTTATTCATAATTTTGGCCTAATATATTTTTCTAAGACTGAGCAATTTTTCTAAAATTTGCAATCATTTTCTAAAATAAACTTTCCAGCATAGCTGTGGAAAATGCATAAGGGTGAGGAAGAAAACTATGCTTCCACAGTCAATCAAGTTTTCCTCACAAAATTAGTGATAGTTTTATCATTCATCAATAATAAACATCCTGAAACATCACACAATTGGCCACATTTTCTTAAGCTTTTCCTTTCAGATTTAAAATACAAAATCAGGTGTGTTTCTCAGTGAAACCAGGTAATTGTGCATCTCTGTGGGCATTTCAATTTGCCCAGATTGTCATCTGAATTATTTAACTGATGCTACTTGCCACCTCAGATGCTATTTAACAGTACATGTACTGTACCTATGCATCAACAAAGCAGAGCAGAGCAGATATCCCCCAGAAGTTCATTTGTGAACTCAGGATATCCCATACAAGCTTTTCACAGCTTACGTTTCCCAAGGGGCCACTTTTCTCTGGCAGAGTTCTGTGTAAATTCTTAATATAACATTAAATTAATATCGAAAATTAAATAAATTATTAAATAAATTAAAATTAATTGTTAATACAAATAAATAAGTAGATTCTTAATATGAATTAAAGCTACATTTTACCTAAAATGTTGGAATTTTAGTTCAATCCCATATACTGACCCTTGTGATATTTTTGCAAGTTATGACATATAATGACTGACTAAACAGTAGGGAAAAAACGTAACCAAAATATATCCAGAGTGAAATTGTTGGTGGTGTTATTATCCTTGCAAAGGTAGAAGTTTAAAACCATCGGGGATTACTCTTACCCCATCACCTCTGTTGCAAGGAGGGTCCCATCCTAAACTTCCTGTTGCTGGCTCTGGACAACTTTCCATTAGCAGTGTCCCTTCGGCGTAACACAAGAAAAGTGCATAGAAAATCAGTTTAACAGTAAGAAACATGACAGCATTTAATAAAAATGAGAAATTATTTACTTAGTCTGCATTTCTTACACATCTGACAACACTTGCAGAAGTAGAATTCACTTCTAAAAACTAGAAATAGTTAGACTTGGCTCTAGCTTGTTGGGTTGAGTTCAGCACACAAAATGTGAGGCATTCCCTAGTGGAATAACATTCATCATTATGACTTGGCAAGAAATGTTTGTGAAATATGAATATGACGGCTTCACTCATTCTGCTGTAAAGATCAAAGGATGTTAAACACTCAGAATTTTGCAGACTTTCTTTCTGATGAGGCTAAATTTCAGGAAGAAATATCTTCCACTACTGCTGCTCTGGTTGTTAGGAGGGACTGTGTAGGAGCCCTATAATTTCTTCCTGTGTGACAGATGCACAACCTTCCTAAAGGCCTTGTGGAGCAAGCTCTTCTTAAAAAATGTAATTTGTTTTTGTGTTTTGTATCAGAGTCATGTTTGGGATAAAACTGATTCGTAACAGTGATACTGTCCTAGTTACATCTTCCCAGTACACCCTCACTCCCAATTTTTATGTAAGTACAATTCATACAAACAGTACTTTGAAAACAAGAATAAAGACTAAAATGTCCTACACATAAGGAAAATGTGAAGGTGATGTGATTTGTGGTTTTCAGTGTTAATCTTAGTTGCTGTTGAGGCTCTGAAAAGTGATGGGAAGAGGTAAAACCTTAACTGCACCAGATTTGCTTCATGTATTTTCTCAGACTGTCATGCTGTAACAACAATGCATCTTTACAAGAAATTAGATGGTTTTATGAAATTTTTCTCAGAAGGTAAAAAATTCCTATATCTTCATCTTGTATCTGACCTTTTCTTGGGAGGAGATCTGATTATATGTCTCCTTTGTTACAGCTAAATATTTGCTGGGGGTTTCTGTTTTATCAAATTCTCTTCTGTATTTATCTCTTGTGGACTTGTCTTCTGCGCAGCTGTGCCTGCCAGAAAAGATATGTAACAAAATTTCACCTTCTGCAAATGTGAGCAGCAGGGGTGTTATGCTATGCAAAGAAAACTTTACATCTTCCCTTTCCTCTTTTGTGGAGCTCTTGGTTTCTTCCTAACCTGATATCATAAAATGCATTTTTCAGTGCAATTTCACGTTTCTACTGATTTTTGTACAACAAATCTATCAGCTAATATACTACTTGATTTCTTCATTTTACAGATGTTTTCTTAAGATGAGTTCTTGTACTGTCTCAAGAATGGTTTCTGCTGACTGATACAGACTATGGATCATCAGTGTGACAAAAGGACTCAAGTTGCTTTATCTACCTGTATAGCAAAACAGAACTAATTGCCTTTAGTTTGGAAATTCAAAATGCCTTTATTGCCTATGAAAGCCACCGAAGCCAAAATATAGCTTGGGGCAGGGGAAAGGGGGAGGGGGGGCAGCTGCAGTCAGCAAATTTTGGAAATGAAATGGGAATTTAAGGTGCTCTGGAGTTTATTATAATAGGAAAGTGGTCCTGTTTTGTAAATTATGTTAATTGTCAGAATTAGAAAAAGAATGCATCCTTCTTCCCAAAGCTGAAACTCTAAATATTATTCTCAGGCTGAGTGAAATGTGAAAAAGGAAATGAAGTGCTATCTTACAAACATCATGTCTGATAATATTTCCAGTCAGAAGAACTAAGATAAATGTAGTAAAAGAAATATAAGAGTTTAGATTTGATAGGGAAATGGAACATTATTTTCTATTATATTTGAAGGCACATGTTTTGTACCTTGAGTTTAAAAATAAATACTGGAGTTGCATCAGCCACAGAATACCATCTTGTGACTTTTCAAGAATGACATAACTACTGTCTTTTTCAAAGTACCAAAAATTTTTGTAGATAATTGAAGATACTCAAAAAGAAATTAATATGTGGAGTAAAAAGATTATGATTGTCAGACAATATAAGGTAATAGTAAATTCTGGTAGCTGTTACCTGAGGGTATTTTAAGGAAAAATTAAACATGTTTAGATCTGTCAACAATGTCTGTGTTTACACTGCTCAGAAATGGTTTATAAACTTATTTTTTCCTGGAACACTGTTCTAGAGTATTTTTCATGGAGTTAGGAAGAAATATCCCCACAGAGGATCTGTTGCATAATATCCTGTTATGGGATTTCCTTATCTGCCTGTACAGAAGACTGGGTGTCCAGATTCAATATAACAATTTAGGTTTCATTTATTTTCATGCCAATTTTTCTGTCCCAGAGTTCTGTTTTTCCCAGAATTCACCAAGACATGGCTGCGTATGGGATTCTGTTTACCTTTGTCTTTAAGGTACTCTCAGACTCTTTTTCTCTTGCACTTTATATATCCTTGCTATAGCTCTTCTCATGTCTTATCTTACTGAAATGTATTTTCTCTGGACAGCATTAGAAACATCCATTGCAGTCTTGTTGCATTTTCTGAAAATCTTCCTATTTACTCTTATCACTCTGTGGACAAATCTGTTTTGTGTTGAGGAATATCTGCCAGGCACATGTGATTGTCTTAATTATACTGGGGTATTTAGAATTGTTCTAGATGCCTACGAATAACGTTTCAGGTGGCTGTAATAAAAGGCAGCAAGATGCCAAATTATTTACAAAGTGAAAAGTCTATAATCACCAACACACTGAAGAATAACTGATCACATTCATGGGTGTAGACGGCAAAGTTTTAGCGGGGGAAGAGGAGCAGCTTCAGGGGTGGCCTCTCGCAGATCAGTTTCTTAAATGTCCAGCTATCCAGCTGTCCAGCTGCAAGGAACTTACTGCAGGTCAGAGCTGAGCCTGTCAGTGAGGTTTGTGTGCTGTATGTGAAAATATGTTTTTAAAAGGAAACAAAAAACCCCAAAATCAACAACAGAGAAAAGAGGACAGAGTGAAAGAGTGAGAAATAAGAGATATCACTGAGATCAGAGAAGAAGGAGAAGAAAGCACTCCAGGAGCTGGGTAGATATTCCCTGCAGCCCGTGGAGAACCCGTGCTGGAGCATATTTCCTGCAGCACTGCGGCCTGCAGAGAGCCCATGCCAGAACAAGGGAAGTGAGAAAGAGCAATAATCTCTTCTTCATCCTCTCTGTGCTGGCTGGGGTGGGGATAGAGCAGTCTGGAGTGAAGGAATGAATCTATTTTAATTGTCAGTAAATGAAGTTAGTTTTCCCCAAGTCTGGTTTGCCAGTGACAATAATTGCTAAGCAAACCCGCTGTCTTTATCTTAACCCATGAGCTCTCTCTGTTCAGTTTTTTTACAATGTCTGCCACTGTTCTGCCAAGAAGAGGGAGGGAGTGGGAATTTAACTGTTATACTCACCACAGAAACATATAATTTGTATAAAGACAGAATGAAAATGTGAAGGGTGCCCATTACATACAGTCCAGGGTAAAGATGAGGAAAAGAAAGATCTACAGGGAGTTTGAATCTTGAAAATTTGATTTTATTTTCAAATATTTGTTTATTTAAAAAAAATTAAAACAAAAAAAAAATCTAATTAGAGATTCAATAACACTGACAGGAATACTTAAATCTATGAGAAGAATATACCCTAATAGTGCAAAATCAGCTTTTAGAACTCATTGCTATGAATGCTGACAATACTACGACTTAAGCAGTTTTGTAAGAAAACTTAAGGATTCGCATAGATGTTGAGAATGTCCACATTTCAACTGCAAAGGATTAAGAGAAAATCAGAATAGGATTGCTGAAATCATGTCTTCATGCCAGCTCCCCACGAGATTTCTTGCACTTCCCTTTGAAGAAGATTATACTGGTGCCTGTATGAGCCAGGCTAATATCTCTGTCAACACTCTGGTTTGCTCCAGTTGTTTCTGTATTCCTACTTGCTTGGTGAATAGTTAAAAATGCACTTGCAATAACAGGATTGAGTTCCAAACGACTCACCAGGTTGATTATCTAATGAGGACAATTATTCTTTAAACAGCATGATGCAGTTTTAAGTGTGAGACTTTGGAAAAGCAAGTCTGGAAAAGGAATCTGACAGAATTTAGCAGCAACTTGTCACTAATGGTAAGAACGAGTTGCTTTATAGAACAAGAGCAAAGGATGGTTAAAAAGTCTCAAAAAATATGGTTCTTATTCATTCAAGACCAAATCCACCCAGAAAAGACATCTGACTTGTTCCCTGCTTGTGTGTTTCACCACCCGTAGCATGTTCCATTACAGCACCCCCATCATGTCCTAATATGAAACCTCACTTCCTCATGTCTTACCTTTGGTGAGTGAGGAGAAAAAATGCTTATCAGCATCCATCCAAAGATGTTTCATTTATTGCAAGATGTCTCAGATTGTTCTTTTTTAGTCTGCAACAGCCAGATCCTTCAACACCTCCTCATGGTTTGTGTCGTCTTTATTTGTTAGTTTTGTGCTCTCTAAACTCTCCCTGATTTACCTGAATTTTATTTAAAAGTGTAGTGCCCAGACTGATTTTTTCAGCTGGGTCTTCTACCAGAGTAAAGTAAATGGAAAAAATTACCTTTTTTGTCATATGTACAATATTTTTAACATTCCAAATTAGTCTAAGTTTAGATATATTCATTCTTTTTACAGTTCACCACCCTGGTACAACAGAGTTCACAATCATCAAGAACAGCTCCATTCATAGTACAGCTCTTAGAAATTCAGTAACCAATTTTAAACATTCTTTTTTAAAGAATGGCATCTTCCCTTATTGTATTGGTCAGCAGCACTCCCTTTAAAAACTATTAGCTTTCCGTGCCTAAAAAACTCAGCAAGGTTTACTTACTGAACTTGATTTAAAATATATATATATAACCAGAGTTTTGACTGAAGGTTCTAATTAGGTGACCTTATTATTTAATAATATACTCAGAAAACATATGTATGAGAGAAAAAATATTTTAAACTTTCAGTATAATGAAACTTCTGGTATTTTTAAATATTTTTTTGTGTAATTTACTTAATTCAGCTAAGCGTATGAAACCAACCATGCTCCCATTTGAAATTAAAAAGACCCACCTAATTTTCAACATTTTTTCTGAAAAATTAAAAAAACTCGATTACTCTACTTTGTAAAAACCTCTGCTTATCCTAGCAATTTCTCCTTTTTTGTCTCACAGAGCTCAGAGTGAGAAGAGGTAAAAATTGTGGCCAAGAGAGATGATTTGTTATTATCCAGGTTGCAGTTCTTGCCTCTGACTCTCACACCAGTGGAAGCAGTGGTTATTACAAATTCCAACAGTTAAAGAAAAAAAAAAGAGCAAGAGTTTTACACCCAAATATTTATCCAAAATAGTCACGGTACAAGAGATGGCAAGAACATGGACACATGAAAATATTGGGGGCTGTTGTTGTGCAGACACAACACAACCATGAATCAAGAAAAGTTTTCTGCCTTTCTTCTGATTCAATCTGTAGTAGGGATATTTCTGTACAGTTATCTTCTGCTGGGATCACCATGTGCTTGAGTGATAGAAAATCAAATTTATTCTATCATTTACTGTAACGATTTAGCCTTCATGTTTATTTCTATTTTGAGACTGATTTCCTAGAGAAAGTAAGTTTATAGGACCATGTTGGCTGGATATACACTTGTGTCCTAGATAAATCTCTTAGCTAGTGTCAAAAAACCTAAAAAATCCCCAAACAAACAACCAAAAAACTCCCACCTATCTCAGATTAGTACATTTCCAACAATTCCTGGGAAATGAGTAGCTGGGAAGAAGACAGAGACCTCCTGAACACCACCTGTAAGGAAAAGGCTGCAGCATGACCAGGGAACGAGACTGACAGGTTAAGCTGTCGCCTCAATAACTGAACGGCCTCGATTCTGCACCTCTGCTGCAGCCTGCCTCTGGGTCTGTGGTTACCATGACTGGCAGCATGTGGGAAAGGAGAACAAATTTTCCATCTCTAATGACACAGAACTCTTTTACAGCTCTGCAGCATCACAAATGTGTTTTGGTGAACATTAGTGCAACAGGAGTTTGTGCTTGGACTAGGACATACCTCTGAATATTCAGCTTCTTGCCTGTTTTTCGAAGACACAAGATCATTGCTCATAGAGAGGATCCTGATGGCCTCATATTCTACTGTGCTGCTTAATGGATTATCTGCTATATTACATAGGAGAGCAGTGATTTCCTGCTATTCAGTCTACAGTAAATTAGTTAGTAATTAACTTTGTAAGGACCTTGATGAATGAGCGATGTGAGAAAATACTGTATATTGCAATGGGTTTATCCATTCTTCCTAGCTTAAACAACCCCATATTAGATGTAATAATTCTCTGGTATCTTATTAAAATATTATGTCATTTTAACTTTTAATTTTTTCTGTTTGTGGTTTTATCTAGCCCATTTCCCACTTCCAGTGAGAAGAAATGATTAAGTTCAACTCAAACTGTCTCAGGCTGTCTCCACAGCAGAGATGGTCCAACCCTCTGATCAACTCCATGGCAAATTTTTTTAGAAAAAAACATATCATGATTTGAAATCTTGAGAATGCAATACTGAGAGCTAAAGGCAAACAGAAAGTACCAGAAAATCCTGAATGAATTTCAGATATTAAATTAAAACTGGTCACGGATTATAAACATTCAAATTATAGAATATACTGACACTATAAAGTATAGCTAAAAAGAGAGTGAATTACTTTATTAGAGAAAAAAAATCAGGTCTTGAAGGAATGGAGAAACTAGTTACAGAAGAATTCCCTAACTCGTGTAACAAGGTGAATATGCAAATTAATTTCTTAGCACATCACGTTAGTACTTCCCCTCTATCAGTTAGATAAGGGATATAGAGTGTGTTACAGACAATGCTCACATTGTGCAACTGTGCTGTGAAACAAGGTAATATTTTACACTGAGAAACAGTACACAGATTAAACTACTTATCTTAATGTAACAGAGTCAGTGATACAGATGAGAACAAACAAACAAGATAATTCCTGACTCCAGCTCCTAGGCAGTAATTACTAGGCAATATGAATTCCCAGCTTTGTAAAACTGTGATGAAACTACATGGCACCTCTGCAACCAAATAATTTTACTTTCTATATTTCCTTTCTGAGAATGCAGGCAACCTCCCAATTTGTGAGCAGGATGTGTCTCATCTTCTGTCACCTTTAGATGTACACACTAGATTTTCATATTCATTTCATGAAAAATATAGGAAAGGCCTTTTCGTATGAAAGTGAGAAATCCCTAACTCTCAAAAGAGCTGCTATAGCAACAGAAATAGAATGTGAAGTACATCAAAGGGTGGAAACATAATTGCATGGAAACATAAATAAAACTACACAGGTTGTGTGTATTTCTGTATTCATTAATTACATCCTCAGTATGTTCCATGATAGGAATTTCCAGTGCAAGTTCTGTTACTGGCTTCAATGAAAATTTAGTACAGCCAGAGTGAGCATAACACAAAGCTACACGCAAGCACCAGTGCAGGTTTTCTGTGCTGCAAGATGTGAAAAATCATACAGGGCCCCAAGATACAAGAAACCAACTGAAAATAATCAGTCATCTTGGTGATTCTGGGTGTCTCCTTTTCAACTTCTAAATATTTTGGATTACCATATACAGTCATTTTCTTCAGGAACAGCAGAAAGAAATTTTTCTAATGACATCATTAACCTGCAATTTGCCTTTAATAGTGCTGAGCATATTCTTACTCCACTTTCTCTTTTTCACATTTTTGGTTACAGAACTATTTTTGCCCTAGGTAGGAATGGGAAGAATGTTTTAAATCTTTACATTGTTCACAGAAATGAAAAGAGTCCCAGCACGTTTATTCCTTCCATCAAGACCCTATGTATTGTTATCTCCACTTCAAAATAAAAGAAATTTAATGCAGTACTACAGTAATGTAACCACTTATTTTCATTCACATTTCAGATCTGCTTGTGGGGCACAATGCAAAGAAGTGTAAGTAACTAAAGAAGCTCTGAGCAGCTATCTCATTCTCACTGAGTTATTCAGTGGATGGACATGCCAATACGGCTAATAAGGCTCAGTCTCGTTCTGAACCCCAGCTGATATGAACATGATATAAATGTGATATTCCCAGCTAGATTGGAACTAGACTGTATCAGGCTCTGCATTATTAAATTGCTACAAGGGAAATGTATTCTTTCTTGATCTTCTCAAAATTGCTGCCAATCAAATGGAGTCTAATAAAAAAATAATGCATTTTCTCCTGTAGCATTTTCTCCTGTAGCTACAACAGCAAAAATATAGACTTAGCATGAAAATCCCTACGAGACTGTGTTTATGTTGTCAAATATCTTTACCAGGATCAAGTACCCTTTCATGCATTTTGAGAATCTACCATACTCAATTCATCACCTGGAAGTATTTCCCTTTTTCCATGATTACAATTATGAGAGAACCATTCACAAATTTAATATCATCTTACTAATGATAATTTTTATAAATTCATCTTCTTTAAGTTTTTCAAAGTAATTCCTTTCAAATGTCTGATTGTCTTGAATAGATGAAAAATAAATGGCAAGTTTCAGCAGAACTAATTTCTTAACCATGTCAGATATTTTAATTATTTAAACAGCTTCTCTCTGAGGACTTCCTTTCATTAGTGTACTGTTTTTGTAGGCAGAACTCTCTGCATGAGGATTTGTGAAAGACTGAATTCTGTATATTGCATGTTTCACAGAAATTTTATCCTCATGCAGTCAATAAAAATAAATATATAAAAAAACTAATAAAAACTACTCCAGACATTTATATTGCTGAATCTCATCTTCCTTTCCTCAGCATTATGGTGATGATACAACTTTTAATGGACATACTGAATTTGTTTTCTTTTAGGCTTACTCTGTTTCTGATGGGTTTATGGCAATTTGTGTTATTCTAGGTCGTGTGAAAGGGGCGCAGTTAATAATGTTTCTGTCTATTCCTCTGGGCTCAGTTAGAAATAAATCCTGGATTCAACAGCTGTAGAAACAAGACTCACCCACGACGGAGTTCTACATGGCCTTTCCCGAGCACCTCCATAGTCACACACAAGCACCAGCTTCCTCCCCTTGTGCCCCACAGCCAAGGGAGCACCTCTTGCACAAACTGCCCTTCCCATAAAGCTTAGGACGCATCAAAACTTCAGGCTGGAAGAAGCTCCACTGCCCTGGTTTCACTGATCAATAACTCCTGTTCCAGTCTTCTGAGGTGCAAACGCACACAGTTTTTCACAAAACGAAACTCAGTAGCTGCCCTATGAGACATCATTTGCATCTGTTAACCCTGAAGAGGTTGTCAGAGACTTCCACTCTGTGGGAGCAGAAATTTTCAAAAGTAACTTTTCACAGTTTCCTTTTTTGACACAGACTACGGTGTATAGCAAAAAAATTACCTTTTCTGAAGTTAGTCATTGTTTTTAGTCTTCACTGCCCTTTGCCCTGGAGAATAAAGAGAGCTAATTGTCAGTGTAAGGTCCATGTAAATCCCTGTAGCAGATCTTGATATCTTATTTCCATACAAGAACTACAGAATTAATATTCAGAAATGAAGACACCAATAAAGACACTGAACTACTGAAAAGAATTATTTTTGGAGAAGCAGATGAACAAGAATAAAGCTTATGGGAAACTCTTGTACCATTTTTCATGGGAATTCTTTCAATTTAGTATGGGATTAAAAGAAGCCCACTGAAATGCAACACTCTACCCCATAAATGTCCAGACTGTCAAACTTCCACACAAAACTTGTCACTAAGGACCCCAAAATAGGGAAAAAGTTGCATCTGACAGGAATTCTTGTAACTGCTTGGTTCAAAAACACAGGTATGAATGTGAACCATTCATGAATATGTTCAGCCTTTGCCCATGATACTGGGATCTCACTTATTTGCAGGGTTTGTTCATCACTTTTCTCAGAAATGAGCCAAAGAAACATCTGGGGATTGGGATGCTGCTTGGCTGAGGTCATGTGTTGCAGCTTCATTTCTGTTTCATGGGGCATCATAGAAAGAAAGGAGAGAACATGGGAAGAATGGGAAGAATGGATATCCAATTCATGTCAAGGCAGCCATGCATCCCCTCTAGATGCTTTTATATCAGTACCTGAAAGCCTATGTATGTTTTCACTTAGAACTCAGAGATCTGATCAACAACATTGATCATTCATCCATTGAGTCTGAAAATAAAAATATTTCAGGCCCCATGGAGGGACTCTAGTCAAACAGGGGCTTTTGACATTGAAAGAAGCAGTTAATTTATCTTCCATTTGAGATAGTCTGAAGTTTTCCACACAGATCATGGGAATCTTGAATTAAAAATGGTTTCTCCTGAGTTTCAACTTTCAGGTGTGGAAGACCAGCATATATCAGTTCTTAGACAGAAAGTAATAAAATCAGAGGATAAAACCCATAATTCATTCTTTATATTTCTCTCAAAAAGACGAAAACCACTGTGAGCTATTGTGAGCATACATGGTCAACTTCAAGCATGATTTGCTTATGTTTTGCAATTATCAACTGCGTATTTTTTAATTTTTTTACATTTTCTAGGTGCCTTTTTCACATTCACTGAGAACAAAGTAAGGCCTCTTTTTGACATAGATGTCATTACACATGACTAAGTGGAGATGCATAATTTTTTTTTGACAAATTCATCTAATAAGCTGGTAGGAGCTTGAACTCTTCTTCTCCCTCTTAGGGCATTCTAAGTATAATTAAAAATATTACAATCTTATAAGTAATCTATGACCCTTTTTCTCCTTGAGAAGGATCAAAATTTATAAAAGGAGCATTTTCTTGGTTTCACTTGCTTTGTGTAGTAACATCTGTTTTTCTTTGGTCAACATTGTAGGATAACAAGTATTCAGCTATGGAGATGCTCTGAGATTTCCTGTAGGGAAAACAGTAATCTCCATTTCCCATACACAAATCCTAAACCGATTCTAACTGTCAGTACTTCATATTTAATGCAAACAAATCCAGATTTCATTTAGAAGTCTCTGGTCTCCTCCTGACTGTTGAAGTATGATTTATGGTTATTCAGCATTAAAACTTCAGTGGGACCCTATTTCAACACATTTAGTCCATCAAAAGAAAGTGCAGCTGGAGCACTGTGGTATAACATGCAAATGTTTGTTGAGTATTAGTGATTTTTTTTTCATCTTTCTTGAAGAAAATTGTCCAGTTGCTGCAGTATTACAGAGACTTTTTGTGTGCAAACTGGAGTTCCTAGAGAAATACTTTCTCTGACCTCAAGAAGGCAATGTTATTTTTGAAAAGCAGAGATAAAAATCTAAATGCAACAAGCTGTGGCCCAAGTTAGTCACAACACTTTGTGGATTTTTGCTTTCTTTCTTTTGTCAAAACTCAATGAAAACCTTTAACTTGCAGAGTCAACTTCTCTTGTCACAAACAGGACACCAATGGACTTGGATTACTAATGGCAGTGTTCAATTGTAGGAAATCTGTATATCACTGACTGAACTCACTCATGAGGTATTGCTGCATGTGAGTCAAAGGCCTTTCTCCATGAATTCTCATGTAGTCTGCTAGGTTTTTGCATATGCTACATTTGACACTTCAGTTCTCAAAGCAATAGAAAGAGAATTCTGTTTGGCTAGCTATTTGTTTTTCACAGCAAGGTTTTAATGAGCTCAAAAATTCAAAATTGAAAGTATGTTTTACTTCCTTCACAAGGACGTTTTGCAATGCCTGATTTTTTATTTGCTTTTTAGTTTAATTTCTTACATTTATTTTATTTCATTGTACTTGCCTAAATTTCAAAATGAGGCAACATAGTTTTAAGAACCCTGTATTTGATTTTACTTTCTTATAATTAATTTCTTTCTGGCAAAATGAAGTTTGTTGCACCCCGGCTGCTTATCCTGTCAAGCAGGAACACGGGCATGTTCCTGCTCCATGACTGGAATACACATTTGGCAGACTGCAGACAGAAGCCCTTGCATGAACAGATGTATTCCTGAGGTGCATTATCTGGAGGCAGGCTTAGAAAATACACAGTGATTTAAAATTACTGTTACCATGAAAGAATTTCTGGGCTAATATTTTGTGAGATTAATTCACTAAACAAATACTGAGTGCATTGAGTGGCTTTTATATTTGTGAATGATGCTTTGAAAAAGCAAAACCTTCTATATACATTTTTCTGTTTATCTGGATTACATACCAGTTAGCCAAATATTTAAGGATTGCATGTGCATTGAAAAGATATCATTTAAATATATAGAGAATAAATAAAATCCAGTATAATAAAGATTCAATAATGATGGCAAAAATGTGAGTTTTGAGGACAATATTGACTGAATATTTCTTTTTTCTGCTTGGAAAATTGCAGGTTTATGCCATTATATTATGCGCAAAATGAGGAAACTCAATTACTGAGCACAGAAAGTCTGTTAAATATCAACAATCACAATTTTTAAATATACCATTAGATCTGGCAGACTGAGTTGACCAGACTGACTTTTCCAAGGCTAAATAATGTCTTCTCTAATGAAAAAGGCATATGACATGCTTAGAATGTTAAATATTTTGTAACATGTGTGTTGTGTTTAGGTTTATGGAGAGCATTCAGTGAGTAGTAAACAGAACAATTACTTACTGTAACAACTCATTGGTCACCTAATTGGAATAAGTATCATGGGATATGGCAGATTCCTCATCACTTGAAAGCTTTCAATCAAAATAATATTTTGTTTTAAAGTGTTTCTTGCTCAAATCATTGTCCAATGATTTTGGTTATGCTTGAAGTTTCTTGAGATTACCAATATATTTCTGAGGTTTTTTTCTAGATTTCATGGTAAATACTCCATGAATAAACAAACATTTCATGGAATAAATGCACGTCATGAAGTGATATGACTTAACTTCCATATGAAAGTAGCTTTGGGTTGCAAACATAATATATTGCATACTTCTAACTAGTGTAAAATTAACTGTTCATAGATCAGAACGACTGTCTTTCCTCACTTAATATGAGCAGGTTTTGGGTGTCAGGCTAGTTTTATGAATAAATATTCAATATAATGTCATTGAAGGATAATTTGGCATTCTAACTCATAAAGTAAACTTGACAGTACATCTGTAAACATGACAGGATCTTAGTAACAAAACTGATTTCAGTACAGCAGGCCTTTAAGACATTTTTACTGCTCTAAAATTAGAGAAATGGTCCCACACTCATCACCCATTGAATTTTCTATTTCAAATGTTTTCAAAATATCCATACTTTAAAAAAACAAATCTATTAACTATACTCTTTTACCCTCAGAGAATTATGAACTACCATCTAAATCTAACACAAAACCTCCACTACAGGACTATCTTCAAAATTATGTAGAATGTCAGATGTTGAATCTTGAACCTCATCACATACCTTTGAATGGAGTGGCAGTAATTTGTACTTCTTCCTGGGTAAATCTGGTTTTAGTGTGAGTTTTGTCATGTGTTTGATCAATGACCTTGAACTACATACACTGGTTATCTTAGCACTTCGAAACATATGTGCCTACCAGCACAAATTCGCCTTTTTTTGTGGTACCTGACACTGTACAAGCATATGATGATCTACAGGAGAAGAATTGCATTTTATCTGACAGGTTGCAAGTATTTCACCTCTATTACTCACTTTAGTTTTCTGGAATAAATAATATTTGGAAAAGGAAAACTGATGTCACAGCAAAAAAATAATTAAAAAGTAAGAGGGAAAAAAATCTTGCCTGAAGTTAATGTCTTTTAAAATATTGACAATGAGAATCAGAAGAGGAATTGATTTTACTTTTTCAGAGAGAGTTTACCTTTGCATTGTCACAAATCCAAGAAGTCTCCACTCAGACTGAGAGGAAATAGTTCAAAAGAGCCAGACAAGCTGGTAGCAGCACATTTATTCCCAAATGCTAGTTTCCACTCTCCTTTCAAAGACATCTGAGAGATTGAGTGTGTTCCTTTCTCACTCCTTTAGGATCAATATCATCAATCACACCAACAGGGAAACAAACTTAGAAATCCAAGTGTTTGAGCTGTCTCCCAGCGAACATCCAATGTTTCTTTTAAACTGACCAGAAATGAGTTGGCAGAAATTTCTGGTTAGCCCTAGGGCAGTGAAAGAGCAGGAGGTTTGCCAAGTGTTAATGAATTCCAGGTCCTTTTGGAATGGTGGAGCATAAAAATCTATTTCAGATGAAGGTGCAAAATTGAAAAATATGTGCCAAAACCTGAAAAAATTATTACATCTTCTATGCCACTATTCAAAGTATTTATTAATCAGTAGCAACAATCATCACTTTTTAAGTTAAAAATTATGTTTTCCCTAGATTTCATGATAAATATGCCATAAACAGATGAACACATAATGAACTTACATAATTAGTTTTCCCAACTATTTTATTTTTAATTGGTAGTCTAGTTGTCATTTCTTCAAAAATTATACATGGTTTCTGTTTATAAAGGGAATATTAGGCAGTTCTTGGCTGGAGATGGAAGAGGTGCTGAGCGAGCTGAAATGAGCTGATTAGGAACTCCCAGTGAGGCTGGAAAATGGAAAGCTGAGTCATATCTTCTATAAACTGTTCCACTGTATGGAGGGGAATCATTTTGCCAAACTGTCAGTAGCTAAAAGTCTGTTGTTTAGGTCTGAATTAATTATTCCAAACCCCATCCTGAACTTAGTGGAGAAAAACAGGCCTTTCCCAAATTTGTTCTGCTGACTTGTTTTGGATTCTCTTTTAACATGAGTTCCTCAGTTTTCTTCATATGAAACAAATTCATTCAGATCAGTCAGTGACCTTCCAGATGAACCTTGGTACATGCATTCCTGGAAATTTACTAAACCATCAAACAGTTCTCATGACCAAGATCAGAATTAAAACTGAGATGTTTCAGTATGTACTATGTTAAGCACTCTGCCAAAAATGGCAATAGGTATTTATCTTAGATCATGGTATTTATTTATGTTGCATACTACAACATCTGATTTTTTTATGCCACCTGCCACTGAACCATTTTGAGCTCTCTTTATTTTATAAAGCTCCAAGGAAGCGTGAGTTTTAGTGACTTGCCATTTAATGAAAAATACTGGAGAATTCAGGTGTTCATGGAGTCTGCCTTGAGAAAAGTCTGCTCTGGGTTTTAAGCCATACCTGAGTCCCAAGGAGAAATGCAACAAGGACAGACACAGTGAGAGATTTCTGTCACAAGTGATTACCAGGATGTGCATGCAAAGGAAAGCTAAAAAACAATAACCCTGTTAGTTGCTCTTGTTGCTCAGGACTAGCAATTTTAGGTTAACTAGGAAGCCTGAAGAATAGAGAAGAGGTTACAGAAACAAAGACGTGTGACCAAGGCCTCAAATGCTCCAAATGGAAGCTTTGCCCAATTCAATTTCTCATCCTGTTTTAATCAAGTGATTGATCAAGTGATCAAGGATCAAATTCTTCTAAAAGAGAAAATTTGAAAGTAAAGGGGACAGATATTTCTCAAATTCTGAAATACATAATTTGAAATTACCTTTTAAAATCTTACTTAGCAGCTGAGAAAAAGTACTAATCAGGGAGAGTTCAATCTCAGATTTTCTGTCATACACAATTCTGAGTAATAGCTGCATTTACTTCTTTGACATAATTGAGAAGATTTGTAGGGACCAGTTGATTCACTTCGATGCACAAATTGATTTTTTTCAGGAATCTCTCACAACATAAATGAGAAAAAAAATTCTGTTTAGTTTTTCAAAGCTTGTATTCCTCACAGGACTTGATTAATGAGTTGGTAGAGAGTTCATTTTGATCAACACTATAATACATTATGAGAGATAGCAAATAGCAAATCTCTTAATGAGTTCTCTGAATTTCCTGTTTGTGAGGGAGAAAATGGTTCAGCGGTTAGGACTTCTTAAGGGGTATGTGATATTTACTTATTTTATTCCCACTTATGGCTAACATAACTGGATTGAAAAAAATAGGCTCACGGATTTTAAGTGCCCTTCTGTTTAAGGCTATGGGAGCATACATTGCTAAGGTTTCTGACTCAAACCCATCGAAAATTGATGAAATAATTTTGTTTCCAATAAACATGGGCAGGGCAGAACTGGTTGTTCAATAATTATAATAAATTATTATTTGTATGTCAGGTGGAGGAAGCAGCAGCAGCCACCACAGGTGCATTAACCATGTAATCCCCACTCATTAGTCCTAAAGGAAGCCCACAGAGATAGAGGATGACCAGATAAATCAGATAAATTGCTGATATAAAGAGACTCAAGACACAAAACGTGCTGTCCTTTAACTAGGGTCCTAATAAGCTGTGATGTCAGCTTTTAACAGTGAGAGTGAAAAAACTCTTAGTTTCTGTGTACTGTATCTACAGTCAGCAGCAGCAGTGCAGTGAGAATATCCAGGAGAGTCTGGAATTGCATGGCCATGAATCAAAGCATGCACAGAGCAGGGGGATCCTCCGTTTCTACTTGACTGGTACCAAAAAGGACGCTCCAGGGTCTGAGAACACACTCAGGAGCCAGCAGAAGACTGCCTTTCAGAAGTAGACAGGGATGCTACTGCAAAAAGGGTCAGGCTTGATGGCTTTTAGTTCCACAAATAACACTCCATCTCTGGATTGATACAGGCACAGCACACGAACCTCATGGGAGCACAAAAAACAGGGAGGTGGCAGGAGATGGGCTCTTCTGCTCTGCTCAGCATGGAAATGCAGATGCCACCACAGGGATACTTTCTGAACTGGCATGGCCAGAGATGTTCAGGTATTGAATTGCCAGCTGGGTCTGTGCACACCTGAGTTCAAGCATGCAGAACATTTCCAAGAGTCACCTGTATGTCCAATAAGCTGTTGGATTTATGACCTTGCATACTATCTAAAGTAAATTCTGATTACCAAAACAATAATGATCTTGCCCGTTTTCACACTACTACCATCTTGTTATATCCCTTCATTGATTTGATAAGGGAAATTTTCATTGGGTTTTATTAGTGCAAGAACTGGATTACATTAAATTCTTAGATAGCAGAGCTGCCACAATGTTCATTGACTTTACTTTTTCCTTTCAGAACTGAAAAAAATATTTCTTTATTGTACACTAAATTCTTAAAGCAACTGCACACTTAGCTTTGTTTCTTTCTTTTCTCTTTAATGTTGTTAGATTTTGACAGAGAGAGAGAGAACTTGTGTACACATACATTGTCCCTAGAGTTAACAAATTTTCTGGATTAGATATGTTATTATTGCTTATATGTTTTAACTAATCATTTGAGATGCCCTCTGCAGAGTGCTCTTGATCTCATGAGTAGATTAAAGATTAAATTTTACCCATGTCTTCTTTATTCTCTGTCTACACTTTTTTAGCGTTTGTGCCCTTATTCTCCTGTAGGCAATACCAAAAATGTGAAATGCACCTTTCTGTCATTCAAAACAGTGTCTGAATTTTTATTGTATTTGCTAAATGTCAGAAAACTGGAGACCTGTTTATCCTTATGGAACAGCTATTTTTCAATGACTTTGCAGACTTAAGCACATAAAAAGAGTTTTGTCTCGTGTCAGGAATAAGGTCTGGTACTAAACCAGCTTCCTTGGAAAGGGACAGCCAAGGTAGCATTCAAAAATCAATTCAGCCCTCTGTCTCCTGGGCTGTTCTTAACTCTTATTAATTATTACAACATTTGGAGCCAAATGAACCTGCTCAAAACAGCAGGTTGCTTTATGGGTTGCTTGGAAACACTACAACAGTCTGCCCTGCTACCTGCCTAACCTCAATCAACACACTCCCTCTTCTGGGAGTTGAGAGTTAACCTTAAGAATCAGCCTTATTTCCTGCAGTGTTTACTCAGAATAGACCTTGTCCCAGGGAGATAAAGCTCTTACAACCCTTTCTTTCACAAAAAAAAAAAAGATACAAAGAGAAAATAAAGAATAATGAACTAGGACTGAGACTCAAGGAATGCATGCATGCAATTCAGTTGGCCATTAAAATACACATTTCTTGAAGGGAAATCTCCAGACTCTCTTTAAATAAGTGTCAGATGATCCCAGATACTGGAACATAAAATTTTCCTAACTTACAGACTAGCTCAGTTCAGCTGGCCAGTTGAGCACAGTGCTGGAGTGTTGTCCCCAGTGCCCTGTCGCTCCTCAATAATAACTCAACTGTTCAACAGGTCCCATATTACATCTGTTAGCAGCTTGTGGATGCTTCTGTCTATCTCAAATCATGTGGATGGCTGTATGTGAGCAGATCAATGTAGCTCTGCAAGTGGACTGCAACTCTGGAGGAAGAATGGTAGACAGTAGAGGAAGTGGAGATCTGGCAATCAGCCGGATCTAGAAAGCAATTAGCTGACCTGGTCTGCCAGAGGCCAAATTGGTTTCCTGAATTTATGTGTCCAGGGCCATTTTTCATGTTTTTCTCTATCTGAAAATTTTGCGCAAAGCTGAGAGATGTGACATAGGACACATAAGAAGCCAGTACCTTTCCAGAACGGTAGATGGAAACACAATGGGCTTACATGTTTCATAAGGCACTAAACATCTGAATTGAGCCTCCTGTTGTCTACAGTGCAGTGAATCCTCCACTAGCTTCAATCAATTGCATTGACTTAATTGTATTAGTAATACAATTTAAAAAAACTTATGTTTTTTACACTTAAATCACATGTAGAAACTCAAAACAAACCTTAACACGTACTTATATCCCACCACAGACATTCTGTCAAAGTCTTCTGACTTCTGAAAAGAGAAATGTCACCACAGCTTTAATGGAAATAATATTTCCATTTTAAAAAATTCATTTATTTACCTTTTATGCCTGTTTGTTATAGTATACAAGTCCATTTTCCAGACTTCACTGCTGGGAAGTCTTAGTTCACTTGTTTCTCATATCTAATTGTTGTACAAGTTTTTTCCTCTATTATATTTCTTGCTAGCCTGACTTCATCCATGTGAAGAGAAAATCAAGTTGTATTAACTACAATTGTATTCTTTATATATTTCTTTGTAAAAAACTTAACAAAATATCATCCTTAGATCTGTTAGATTAGATCAAAATTTAAAAGGGCTTGGAACATAAAGGGAAAATTTTAAGACTAGCCTGAAACTTGTAAAGTATATTTCTTCCAAAATAAAAAATGAGATGGGTTATTTCTGACAGCTCAAGGATGTCATGCCCTGGAGCATCCACTAAGAAGACTTATAAAAAAAGATGACCTTTGGACTCTTCAGATCAGAAAGCTACTCATAGCTTACCACTGTATCACAGTTTCTGCTAAACCTTGACAAAAGACTGAGGAATTTGTGCACTGTAAAAGATGACAGAAGATGAAGATATCAGTGGGTTTCCTAATCAACTTACTGTGAAGATCATTTCAAATAAAGCAGCAAGATGACAATTTCTATCTTTCAAAATTTCAGATAGGTAATCTCATCAAATCCATGAGCAGAAGTCTAGCACTCAAAAAGTTCTAAGCTCAATATTGTTGGAGGAAAGATTCCGTCAATATGAAAATTGAGAATAAAACTTTCTCCTTGCATAAGTCTTACTTCTGTTAACAACTAAGTACAGACAATTAAACATCTTCACAGTAGGTCTGTCCACAATAAGAATTTGTTAGAATTATAATTGACATTTTACAGATACCTATTTCCAATTTTCCTTTTTTGTTTTTTAAATTGGCTGCAACAGTTCACTGCGGTACTGGTCAAGGTTTTGAAACACATTGTGAAAGGTAATTGATGTAGAATACAATATGCTCCATTCTATACTCAATTACTCAACATGAAAAACTTACTAATGACTTTAAATAAAGACAAGTAAACATAACAGAACACAGGTATTGTGGTTTTGTTGTTTTTGGTTTTTTCTTGAGTAGGGTTGAAACAGATAAGAAAACTATATCTAAGCACAATATGTGTCTGTTTCATGGGACAATTGTTGTGAAGCGATAGCTCTTTTCCAACCTACTTGCTGTGCCTGCAAATCATTATCCTATACATGAAGAATCTTGCTGTGGAAGATGTAGAAACATTTCTTCTTCTCTTTGCTACTGTCTTCTGTAAAAGAACAAGTGATACTGAACAGAAAGAATACTTGTATAGCAACAGATATGTACAGAAGGAGACAAAGGTAGAGACAAATAAGGACTAATGTGAATTAATTTCTGTTTCTCCTTAAATATTTCCATTTAATCCTATTAATAGTCTCCTTCTTCAATCACTAAGCAATAGCTTCTTTTATTCCACTTTTGTTAATTACACAGCGGCCTGTTATGCGTAAAATATGTCACAGTAAGACAAACTTTACCAGTTAGTTTTGAGCTTCCTGGAGGAGATTCAGGCTTGAGAAACTTCCTTTCTGTTATTATCAAAAAAGGAGAGGTGGAACAGGAAGAGTTTGAGAAATACAGTACTTGGTATAATGTGTTTTTTCTAAAGATAAGCACAAGATTTCCATCTGAGGCTCCTCAAAGGTACTCAGAGTAACGAGACACCAAAGTTGGCAGCGAGGCAGTTTTCACTGCAAAAAGGAAAGGACAAAAGAAAGATAAATGCAGTAAAAAGTTTTCAAGAGTATTCTCCATGATAAAAATAGTTCTTTTTGATAGGATTCTTATAGCCTGTTTTCACTTATAAGCATGAAAAGTATTTTAAGGAGATACATTTATTAACATTGATTATTTCCTTACAAAGAATATGACTGTGTTAAATTTCTTCCTGGAAATCCTTTTGCTGCCATTTCAGATTACGTTTTGCATTCATTGATGTCAAATTGATTTTTTTTTGTACAAACTGGCAGTTTGCATGCAAGCAGTAACTGCAAGAAAATGGTGTGACCAAAATATCAAGTATGTGCTTAGGGAAATGAGGGATAAGGAAAGAAAAGAGCTAGAAATTTCTAAGAAAGCATTTGTAAAATGCCTATCTTCCAATAAAGAATATGATTTAGTGTACCCCAAAAACAATGAAAGGAAATTTTGGGCTATGTCCAAGGAATTTGGGTTCATTTGCAGTTTGATGCAGCTGTGTCCATTTGAAGAGCTGGTTTTGAAGTTTTTCATTTTAATTCCTCTTTGTCTGTTCTCTCAGATTACTGTACAACATGCACTTCAGTTTTCTTCTTCCTGACAGCAATGAAACATTTTAAGAATATCAAAACCAACTGTATTCTGATCAACAAAGAGAATCAGGACAGACAGGCTTGTTACAAATAAGAAAAGATGTAAAAAGCCACAGGTATATCTTATGTGCTGAAAAGAATAATTCTAAAACAAATATTAATTAGCAGGGGAAGCAGTCAAGTCAATTGCTGGAAGAATCATTCCGGGATATATCCCCTTTCCACTCTGAAATGGTATGGAAAGTTTTGAACAAAAATAAAGGTTCCAAATACTGAAATGGGAATGATAATTACCACTTTCTATCCTTTTTTTTTATCATGATAAAAATGAAATTTGCACTATGTTGGGATTAAAAGAATTTGTCTTGCTAGATCAATGACTGGAACACTGAAATGTGATATGCAAACATAGAGTGTGAGTCTCAAGTTCGTTTTACCTCCTAACTTGAATCAATTTACTGCAAAGATCAAATGGTGTTTATCAGTGGATTGGGACTTGGAGTTTTACTCCTGGATCTGCCCATGATATGCTGAAAGTTTTTGAGAAGCTGAATTTTGGAGCACCCATTATGTAATCTGGGGATTTTCAAAACACACAGGTAGTGTTGACTGTGTCTTTCATGAAACACTGCTACTGGTAGCATGTGAAATCACATTGTTTTGGAAATTTTAATACCAAGAAATGTTAGACATTAGAATCAGTTAATATAATAACATTATCTGAAGCACAAGCATATCCTGGCAATTTATATCCAAATTCAGTTTAGGGTATTGAATATGGAATAGCAAAGCCAAAGGGCCTCTCTGAACTTAATATTAGGTAACAAGCGCTTAAAAGAATATGCTAACCTTTTAAATCACATAAAAAGTGTTTTCCTTTGATCTCATTTTTATTAATTACCTTTACTATTTCTATTTTCTTTCCCTCTTCTTTTTCCTGATTTAATTTTGGTCTTGGCTTGCAAATCTACAATATGAAGTAGGTTCAACATTCAGGCACCTCACTCCTCCTTGAAGAGATCGTACTGTGCAAGTAAATCTAATGGAAGGTCACGGGGCAAGACGTGCAAAGACTGACTTTCCTTTTACCCAGTGTTTGATAATCCTGCTCCAAATGAGACTTTGTAGCTTGCTGGAAAGAACAGTACAATCTTAGTGTCTCCTAGATTTGGTTTTAATTTACAAGTAATCTGAAAAGCTGTTCTGGAAACACCTTACTGATAATTGTTGCTTTCAGAAGGGAGTACAATTTGTTGTCGTCAGATCTGATTAAGATCGTCACAAACTAGACAAGTCAGAATTAAAAAAACCAACACGTTAGCACTGTGATAGTTTAAGTTCTTGACTGTAAGGTAGGAAACTGATGTAAGAAACACACATGAAAAAGAGACTGTATGTTTCATGTCCGAACCAAATCTCTCCCACCTGTTATTTAGTTTCTTTGTAACTTCCCAGGGCTGGCTTAGCTTTAGCTGCAATGATTCTAATCATTGCTCAGGCTATTAGAGTGCCATTGTGTACTAATTAATGCTTACGGAGTTCCTGTTCCTTCCAGTTTTTCTTTCTTCCCTACTAGATTAAATTAATAAAACTTGCAGGTTTAGTAGTTTGCAATTCTGTAAAAGAAAAACTATCCAATGAAATACAGTGTCTACTGGAGCAGAAATGTACACACAGCATCTGTGATAAGTTTTCTTACACTCAGGTCTTCTTCCTAGTAGGGAAAGCTGATACTCTTAAAATCTTTCTGGCTGCTTTATTTCCAGACAATTTGTCTTAATCTATTAAACTATTTGAGACTTCTTGTGATATTGCAAAAAAATATATGCTATATACAATTTTCATGCTTTCATGATACAAGATATTTTAATTTTTAGAGAGATCTCATGAAGTATAATGATACAAATGAGAACTTGACTGCCAGCTCAAGTGCCTCACTTTTCTTCTTTTGTGATTTGAAGAGTTTAAGGCTCTCACACATTCTCTCTGATGCCATGCAGCAGTTCTGCTGCACACTGCTCCATAAGCCTTGATTTGCTTTCAAGTCCACTTCCCTGTAATCTGTTGACACCGCACCGTTCTGCCATCCAAGACATCGATGACATATTCTTCACTTGTTAAACACTGGTTTAACAGATTTGAATATGGGGTTTTATTTTTCTATAAGCATTTCAGTAGAGAATTTAACTAAACAAGTAAAACTTCCATTGCCTGATCCTTATAATAGGATAATGTCCCCATTATGTGACAAAACCTGTATCTTGCTAAAGGTGGACATTTTTACTAAAGGTAAAGAAAAGGAAAAGAATGCAAATCCCTCATCCTATTTATTTATTTATTTATTTATTTATTTATTTATTTATTTATTTATTTATTTATTTCCTTCCTTCCTTCCTTCCTTCCTTCCTTCCTTCCTTCCTTCCTTCCTTCCTTCCTTCCTTCCTTCCTATTTGAATAATCCTTTCTAAGCATGTTGCTTAGTGCACTGATGCAAAATTCAAATCTGCTGTCAAAATTGGATGACCTTCTTTCACCTGTTCAGAATGTTGATTTCCTGGATGTTTGTTTTGTGGGGTTTTGTAATTCAGAAGTCACTGTCTTTATAATGACAGTTAGAATGCTGCTGAAACCTGTTAATAGTTTGCTAATCCTGTTAATAAAATGTTAGTCCCAGACACTGGCCACTTGATTGCAGCATCACCTATAGAAGAGCATGTTGTGTTCCTTCTTATTGAATTACACTCTTAAGTGAATTGTTTCACCTTCTCCTCTTGGCCATTTTTATGCTTTAACATTCAGACTCATTTCTCTCAATGTTTCTGTAAGGAAATTTCCATGGGTCTTTAATGGTGTTGCTTAAAGTAGGTATATTGAATGTAGACAGGAGTCTACATTCATTTGATTGGTCTCTGGAAGATATTTCCTATATCAATTAATATAAAATGGAAGAAGTTGAATCAGAAAAAGTCCTACATTTGTCCTACTCCCTCTCTGTCCTTCAGCATTGCGACCCCCGGGGATCTGGCAGTATCTCTTGCTCAAATCCAAGGTGTGAGATATGCAACACACTAGAGCACAAGACTTATGTTTGCATGACCTTGCGGGGTTTTCCAGTTTTGTCTTCAGTTCTCTTCTCCTAGATTTAGGGCCAATACCTAAGCATAGGTAATGTTTTTGAGTTAAACTTCAGTTTATTTGCCAAGGACATCCATTCACTCCCTGTGGGATGCTTAGAAGATGAACTTGCACTGCAGAGTTCACAGTGTTGTGAAAAGCTTTAGCTGCACAGCCTTAATAGTTTCAGTATACAAGAGTTTTGGTTATTTTTTTATAAAACATTATGTACCATGTACATCAATCAAAAGTCAGTTATTAGGAAAGCACAGGTTTCTCCTCTTGCCTGTTATTATAGTTGCCTCTAATTAAACCCACACTGTTTGAACCTACTGAGCACTCTCCAGGACCATTTGATCACCCAAACACTTATGCCTTTTCATTACTTTTGTAGTCACCTGCTTTCCTGATCTGTTGCTCCTCTTAACCTTTTCCAGGCTAACAGATGTAAGGATGGCTAATTTATATCCCAATTAAGTCTTTCTTCAATTCCTGTGGAGTAGTGATCTCTCATTAATCTCTCTTTCATCTTGGCCTTTATACCTCCCTAAGGTGTTAACCCAGAAAAGGGATCTTTGGGCAGAGACGCTCTGACCCGTGTAAATTCTGCAGTGAGAGGGTGCAAATACTGTTTCTCTGGAGCTGTAGTGCTAGAACAGCATGGTATGCACAGGTACTTGCAGAAAAGGCTGAGACACTAAAATAATGATGGAGACAAAGCTCTCTTAAGGAAAATAACAGGTGTGAAGAAAGTTCATCAGGCAGCATAGCAGGCAATATTCCTCATGGTGATTTTTTTAATCAGTGCCCATATATTGTTTTAAAAAGTCATAGGAACTCCATGATTCTGTAACACATTATGAAGTTGCACATCATCTCATATAGAAATCATTCTGTATCGTGTATATAGCATTTGATTTCTGTCTGAATAGCACAAAAACCTGGAATTGTTTCTGCCATGAAATAAAGATTTATAGGCCAGCTTGGGTTGTGAAAATGTTCATCATCTTTGACTCAAACATAATGAGACTGTGCCAAGGCTCGATAGTTTAGATTTAACATTGAAAGGACATGTTGAAAGCAGCATAGCATACCTCTTTTAAAACCAGGTATGCTCCAGAAAACTAAACTTTCTGGACATGCCAAAATACTTGATCGTGCCTGATATCTTAGCAATATAATCTGGCATCAAATTATTTCTCAAAAATGATTATTGTAATTATTTCAGAACAGTCATCCCAAAACTTTGCATGTTCATGTTTTCACAAAACACCAAAATAGCTGGAGAAACTAGACAGTTCTTCAGAGGAAAGGGACATTGTCTCAGAAAATTCAATTTGCACTCATACTCGGGTTTTGACAGGCAATTCTGAGTGTAACATATGAATTAAAAACATACAGTGAAAGCACAATAGTTGTATATGCTGATGACCCCGAACTATTTTTGATCTAAAATGTGTGTTCTATCCTTTAAATATGGGCCCAAATGACAGGGAATAATTCTATCTGATAGGAAGCATGGGATGGTGTACAGTTAGTGCTATGGTTTAAGTTTAATTAATTTAAAATTTAATTGCTAATTTCAAAGGCGAGACACCTGAGCTAAGAAATTAATGTGTGGTTACACAGGGGAGTTTAAACCAAACTTATCACAGACATTTTATAAATTAGTCAGTCCTGGAATTAAAAATCATTATACAGGGGGTTTGGAGTGTTGCAATACATACATATAATACAGTTTACATTAGTATTCAGAATATGATTAGTGACTCTAGTTGATGAACCCTAAGGAACAATAAAGATGACCAATTAATCAATACAGAGGACAGGTTGCAATGAATGTGATATGTTTTTTCATCATTCTCTCATTTCAAAATTAATTTGATGTCCCAAACTGTGTTTCAAATTGTTTATTTTATTCAAAGTCAGGGAAGTAGCACCTCAGTTTCAGATGGCATCTTCTACTTGCAAGAAATCAAACAACTTTTTAAGTTTTCATTGTCTTATCAATTTTCTGACAGCAATACTAAGGCTTATGGCATCTGGCTTCATGATTTGAGTCTGGAGTCAGATTGCAAACCTGTTTTTCTAGAAGCAGTGGAATCAAATCCTTTCCTAAAGCCTTTATTCATAAAGATTGGAAACACCATGCTATCCACTGCCAGCAAAAAGTTGGTTGCATTTTCCTGGTTAGGTGAAACTGATCTTTGCAAAGAATGAAACAGTCTAGTCCAGTCTGTTATCAAACAAGATACTGGGCTAAAAAAGACTTCTTCACTCATACATGGTACTGCATATAAAAATAGGTCTTAATATAAGCCAGATAGGTTCACAACACCCTGTTATAGTCAGGGAAGGGAATAACAGGGAAGAGTTGTTGTTTTTCTGCTTCAAGTTACATCAAGTACTATTTGGGTGATAATTTCATGCTTATGGAATCATTCAGCACATTTCATGTGTAGGTGGACCTAGGCAGGGTTCTATAATAATTTGAATAAACTCATTGGGAAATGTCTAACTGCTATATAAATCTGAGGAAAAAAATGCATGATCAGGTTAACAATGGATGGATTAATGGATAAGTAACAAACTGAATTCGAAGTGTTTGGTCACTAATGTATGGTTGTTGTAGCAACTGTTTTCCTTGAGGCCTAAATTTTTGTTTAGCCTTAACAAATGTCCCCCTATTCATCTGAAGGTTCTGTGGCACGATTAAGAAAGGTATTGTCCATCAGTTTTACCAGACAGGGCAAAATTTCAAAAGCAGTTCAGCTGGTTTTTTAAAAAATTGTTTTGAATGTAAATCCAACTGCCTTAAAAGTTCTAAATAGATTGGCATCTATATTGAGAATATTTTGTTGTGAAAAAATTTATATTTGTCAGAGATTCTAGAATCTTTAGATCTTCTTGAGAGACACTGAATATTATGAAAAGTATGCCTCTTTTTCTCTTGTATTATATTGCTACCTGTAAACTAAACTTCATGTTTAAATAATTAAAAATGTGTGGGAGTTAGGGGAACTTCCTTTTCTGAAGCCATATGAGATTCAAAGTCAGAAGTTAAAATATGAACATTTCAACCACTTCTGTTAATTACTAGTTAGTAAACCTTTAGTTAGTAAGCCTTTATTAAACAAAAATCATTGTGGTTCAGTGTCCAATGAGATAAAAAGTTATTATAGAAAATACTGGAGAAATAGTCATCCAGGAAAAAAAAAAAAAAAAGCATATTCCTTACTGATGTGGCTATAATATAGATTATATATACCAAAGAGATCTTTTAATAGTTAACTGTGAAATACTTTAGGTTAGGTCAGGATTGGATTTACGGTTCCTCTTTACCTTCAGTTTTCCATCCATCATTCACAGATGGTTTCCTCTCCCTCTGTTTGGTCATTCTACATGCTAAAAATTCTGATTATTTGATTATCTTCTTCCTGTAATTGCACACATGACTGACATAACCTTCCCCAACTCCTTTGAGTATTATAGTTCTATATTATTATCAAGCTGTTAATTTGCCATTTTCTCAGAATCCTCTATATGCCTGTTGCATCATTGCAGAAGTGGATTTCTGTGTCCTTGGGACTTGTATGGCTTTACTTAAACTTCTAGATTCAGTTGTCTAGATTTCTTTCATTAGTTGCTATTGGAATGTTCCTAGATCAATGAAATAGAAAATTAAGATTTTCTTTGGTGGGCTGATGTACTGCAGGAGCTCAGGACTTCTGAACAACAAATCAATATGATTTTGCAGAAGCCATTTATTGTTTACAAAGCACTCTTCTTATACCATTTACAACTGTTGTACACGTGATCACGCATTACATGATTGGTCCCTCTATCTTGTCCATGTGCTCTGCATGTACTTTTCAGAAAATATAATTGGTTCTAGTTTAGTGCAGCAGTCTTTCTTTATCTATTTCTTGCTGTCTTGGTATTCTGTTTTTCAGCTTTTCCTTTCCCAATTTAGCTCAGCTTACATTTCAGTGGCCTTGATGAATTCTTGAGGGCTCTGATAAAAGCATAACTAAAGGTGGTTTTAGCTGGGGCACACTGTCCGTGTTCAAATGTATTACAACAATATACCACACATATTCCTACAGCAGCAAATAGGTTACTGAGATTCTTTCTATGAGCAGGTGATAGCCAGAACAGCTTAGATTTCTGATGTAGCTTTTCTAGATCTGTTGACCTTGACTACAATACAAAGAATGTAGCTGTTTGGGTGTGGGTCTGTTGTCAAATCTCCTATATTTCTTCCATGAAGATTTGTAAGAGTCTTCATTTTCTTACAAAAAATAGATATTTTTAGCTTTAATGGCAGAAATATATTGGTTTGTAGTAATTTGGATACTCAATAAACAGCCTAGAATTTCTAGGTTAGTTTCAGATTCAGTATTTGTAAAGACAGTCTCACACAGATGGCTTTATTTTCACAGAAAGATTTCAGCTTCTTACTCAAGTTAGTCACAGAGTTCTGCCTATTTCAATACTTTAATTTCTGCTCTCTCCTGGTTTTATTTCTCACCTCACTAATATAACGTGACCTCTAAGACACTGAGAAAGTAAACAATATTGGTTCAATTAGGCACTCAGAAGAGCTACTGCAGTTCTTCTGGTTCTGGGTCTCCCAGTTAAAGGTTTTCTGAAGGTGCTGAGTAGACTGCAGATAAGATCCCAAATATAGGCTGCTCCAACCATTCTCACATTCCCTGCATTCCTACCCAAAGATGAGGTGCTAACTTGACTGGACTTACACAGATTTCATGGCTAAATTTGTCCTACAAGGACGTTTCTGAGTGTACAAGCAAGATATTTTCCATGTTCACCACACTGAAAATACAAATTATTTAGAAAATGTTGAACTTTGTAAAAACAGTTATTCACTGGGATTAGATTAGATCACGTGATCACTGTACATTGCACAGATCTTGTGACCCATGCAGCTACTCATATTTTCCAACCTTGTTCCCAGCATAGGAAAATAATAGTTACAACTATTATATATCAAGACAAGAGGTTGTCACCTTCTTAGACAGCTGAAACAGGCAGGAGGAGAAGTGAAGAAAGCAGAATGATGATTGCTGTTGAAATGCATACAGGATAAAGAAAGCTTAGAAGGATAATGCAGTTTTTAGGAAGACTTTTGAATTAATTCCTTTTAGCAGAAACCTCCCAACTTCTCAGCAAAATGTGAACTTTTCAGAGTACAAGGAAACCCCCTCCAAAAAAAAACCAAACACCAACCAATGCAAATCAGACTAAACCAAACCAAACCAAACCAAACCAAAAACCTCACCAGAACTGATTTTAAAAGTTCCATAAATTGATTTCAAAAGTTATTTTAAGAATAAGGACATACCCTATCAAAAATAAAAACAGACCTACATGACTATCATGTGAAGTCATGGAAAAATCTGTGGAGAGATGAAGAAGAAATTACTATTCCATTTTGCTTTGGTATCTACCACATGCTGCTAGAGTTCTTTTTTTTGTTTGTTTCTACAAGTGGTTTTAGACATTTGATTAACAGAGTTTTGGGGGGAAAAAAGTGTTTTGGAAAAAATTATTTGGAATCTACTAGATCAACTGAGCTAAAAATGCAAATACATGTCCATGAAACTTTAATTATTTGATTAATATTTTTAATTAAAGAATGCCATGTGCATATGTCTACCAATGACAGTCACAAGTCAAAGAAAAAGCATAAAAAGTTGCTTGTTTTAACCGACACAGATTTCTTGCTTGTCTTTTTTGAAGAGATAATCAGAAGACAGGAAAAAAACATCCAGGACATGGTTTAAATACTTGGTTTCATTAAGCTAAGCAATCAGTAAGATTAACATTATTATAGTGCAATACACAGAGAATATGTTCCCTACATCATATAAATACACTCCTTGTAAGCTGTGATATTTGTAATTTAACACATTATAGAATCCCAGAATGGTTTTAGTTAGAAGCAGTCCTAAAGATCACCCAGCTCTAACCCCTCTGCCAGGGGCAGGGACACCTTCCACTAGACCATTGGGTACATTTCCTTCTAGATTGACATAGTGTCTTTACAGTTCTTGTCAAACATAAATGAACCTACTTGGGTTTCATTTGCTCTTATTAAGCTTCTCTGCATGGTGTTCATTATTAATTACAATGCATAATCATTCAGATTATTGTGTCTTTTTCCTCCATTATGTATTTTTCTGTCAGAAATCTATGTGTGCAATGTGTCCATTTATTATAGCTACAGGCAGAAAATATATCATGCAAGAATTGAAAAATACTGAATTACGTGATCTATTAGTTGATATGCCTAACCAGCCTTTCATGATCTATACATGTTTATTCAGGTTTTTACAGAACAATGTAGTCAAACTCTTGCTGACAAGGGCCAACTATCTCCCTGTTGGGGGCCACACATCCTCACTGCTAATGGACCAAAGTGATCTACAACTGTATTCCCTTAACGAGCAACCTGAAAAGTGGCACACATGCTCTGCTGGAGAGCTGCCAGTAAACAGATGCCGTGCTGTGCATTTCAGTGACTCTAAGCATGGTCATACCAGCACATATAGTCTGGTCTCACAAGTCAGGCAGGTGTTGTACACAGGTTTAGCCACCTTCATTAGCGAACGTGAACTTGTGTTTTACTGGTATAAATATCACGATTTTTATTATCACTGATCAAAACAAGCCCTGTCCTTGATTTGTTATGATGGTTGAGGGCTCACCCAACGCTTGCTGGCAGTCAGCCCATCTCTGCAATTCTGAGAGATGGGCATGTGCAAGAAATACAATATTAGTCCAGAAATAAGTAACTTAATTACAAGCCTGAATTCTACAAGATTGATTTTAAAGAAAGTTCACAGTGAATCAGAAGTTATTTAACTCAAATAAACAATCATTTTACAACCAAAAAATGCATAAGAGAACAACACTCCTATTTTGGGATACAACAAGAAAGGGATTGAGATGCTGGAGCACATCAAAAGAAGGGCAGTGCAGCAGGGAAAGGGTCTGGAGCACAGGTTTTATGAAGAACAGCTGAAGGAACTGGAGGTGTTTAGCCTGGAGAAGAGGAAGCTCAAGGTGACTTTATCATTGTCTACAACTGCCTGAAAGTCAGGGGTCAGTCTCTTCTCCCAGGTAGCAAGTCATAGAACAAGAGAAAATGGCCTGAAATTGTGCCGGGGGAGGTTTAGACTAGATAATAGGAAAAAATTCTTCACTGAAAGGGTGGTCAGACATTAAAACAGGCTCCCCAAGGAAGTGAGTGTGTCACCACTCCTTAATGTCTTCAAAAGACGTGTGGATGTGTCACCAGGGGATTTGGTTTAGTGGTGAACACAGTGGTACTGGACTAATGGTGGATTTGATGATATTAGAGGTATTTGTGTTTACAAAAAATCTGGATGTGGCACTCCGTGCCATGGTTTAATTGATAAAGTGGTGTTAGTTCATAGGTTGGACTTGATGATCTCAAAGGTCTTTTCCAACCTAAATAATTCTGTGATTCTGTGATTCTGTAACGATTTCTATGATTCTATGACCTCAGTTCTGACACTAAGTTTCCACCATGTTCCTCATAGAGCCCACCAGATGTGCTCAGTAGGTATTGTGCTTTACATAATGTGTAGATCCAGGACAGCCAAGGGAGATTCAAATTACCTTCTCTCCCAGACTTCCAGAGTCTGCAGCCCAAGACTTCAGGTACTGGGAAAGAAGAAAGATGAAGTCTGGTCCATGTAAGCATTCTATATGGATGATGTGACGTAAACACCTCAGAGTATGATCTGCATCTGTTTGCAGAGGCTGTGCAGCAGATGAGACTGCTGCACTCCAGCCACAGCACTGATTTTGTGATGGGTTGCATTGGCTGACATGAAAGACAGTGCCAGGGATAACTTTGCTCAATAAATATATCTTCCATGGTGTGACTCAGTGAATTCCTCTCTGAAAGTGTCTATATATGCCTCATGGGCAAAGCCTCCTCTGTCCTTTCCCTTGTCCTTATGTACCAGCAGCTGATCTGTTTCGTGCCTAGAGATCTACAGGAGACACACTACATGGACCTCCAAGAGGTCATGCAGGGTGCAGACAGGTGGAGTGTGGCAACAGCTGTTAGTAGGAATGGCTACTGGGAAATGGAAATTTGGAAAGGCAATAAATGTGGTTTGGAGCTGAATGGAATTGAGGACCCTTAGAGATGCCTTTGAATGTAAAAAGGATACTCCAGTACAGATAATCCTCCCCCACAGAGCAGGGCAGATGTGGCCATTGACATCATGTTCAAAGCAACTTGAACTATGCAAATTGAACTGAAGAAAGACTAATTTCAATGTCTTTTTATCTTTTTACAGTGGTGCAAACCAAAAACCACTTATTTCTCAGACAGAAAGACTGTGGAGAATGGCAGCCAGACTTCAGAATGCAACACTATCTTATCCTGATTATTAATGAAAAGAAAGAAAGAAATCTGGATTCTGTGTTCATATAAAAAAATTAAAAAACCCCAAGAAGTTTACCAAATGTATGTAATGCCATCATTTATAATTCCTCACTCCTTAGAAATTCTCTAAGGACTTTGAGTGCTCAGAATTTTCCATCTTACTGATAAAAGTCATCATTAAAAACATTAAGAGCTAGCTATAGATTAATTTTGAACATACAATTTTAAAGTTTCTGACCTCTGTGAGAAATGATTATCAAGGCTTTTAATTTTTTTCATCAAATATGAAAAGGAATATCCAACTCAAAGTCATGACATTTCATTCAATGTAAAGGCTGAAAACTCTCTGAATTAAGGAAATATGATTCAAAACTAATTAGAACAAATAGAAAAATGAAGAGGGACACAAAGAGCTTCTCAATAGATGGAAGGAAAAATACTGTTTGAGAAGAATAATGTAACAGTCAGAAAGGAATTAATGAATAGGACAGGTACATACATGCCTGGAAATAGCTGTTAATACCACAGAATTATGCACTACTCAGTCATTAACATCACATTGCACCTGGCAGTTTAGCAGGCAGATTTTAGTTCTTTGTGAAAAGAAATTAAGGGCTCAATTACAGATCTGAGCATGCTGAGAAGGGAGAAAGATAAATACTCCCTCATGGTGTGCTGGGAAGCCATATGCCTTTGGAAGGTACAAAATAGAGAGACCTGTCATTACACCTGCAACATGTAAACCACAGGTCCAGCCCATTCATGAAAAATTATTTTCTCCAGAGAAACTCATTAGACCCCCTTCTGAGTGTAAGGAAACAACCTTAGATGTAAGGGAAGTTGGGTTTGCCCCTCTTCTGATAACTTCAGGGAAAATAGAAGTAATAGTACTTTCAAATAAAGTTCCAGTATAAATTATGTAAGATCAGGAGCTGAGATTTCAGGTGGGTATCCTTGGAGCAGGAGATCCTCAGACAGGAGGCAGATCTATGTCTCGTTTTAGTCCAGTGGTTTCTGAGCTGGGCCATTGAGGCATTGGTTTGCCTGAAAGGCCTGTTTTCAAAGCAGGCTGCTTTTGCGCTTCTATGGAACCACATGATTCTATTAACTTCAAATGAATCTTCTTAATCTGGTCACACTGAAAATATGTCCCTGAGTCCAGTGACAAGACCACATTGTACACTCTGTACCTGAGCTTTGCACTGATACACTGAGCTATGATATTTTTCGATCTGCCCTGTGAGTTGCAAGTAATTCCTGATACACCTTTAACTTCCTTCCTTCTTGTAGTGTAGAATGTATTTGTCTGATCCAATGATGATTCACACTGCTCTTGTTCTTGGTATGGGCAAAACATTCCCTCTTATGGATCTTATCCCTTCTCAGTAAATGTGCATGAGTACATATTCACCTCTGTATCACTCATCCACATATCAACTTTCATTGTTAACAAACTTATTTTTATATTTACTTCTTTTAAACCTCTGTACTGATACTTTCATTTCAGTTCTTAATCATTAGATTTTTTCATTGTTAAATAATTGCAGATATTATGTATGCAATGAAGCACTATTTAAGAAATTTGACATTATCTTTGTCATTTAATTTTTTTCCTCCTACTGTCTTTTACTCACATTTACAGTTCTGTGAAATTTTTCTTTCTGAAGTACTAAGAAAACACATATTGATATTTTTGCACATAATAAAACCAATTTTATTGACATGTTCATATACAATCACAGAATTATTATTATCACAATAACCTGTTGGTTTTACCTCTTGGAAATGAACCTTTCATAAGTAAAATGCTTCTAAAATATCAAATATTTCTATTTATATGGTACTATCTGGTTTGTAGTTATTCTTTCTTTTTAAGCAAGTCAGGGATGCTTTAGTAGTGGTGACGTAGGACTTCAAAATACATTTTTCTTCTTGTACTTTGGAAAGAGCTGATCCTGTTATTGTTTCCTTGTGCCTGATCCATATTAGTCACCTGTGCTGAAACTCATCAGTCAGAAAATCAATCTCTAAATAGCCCAAGGCCTAGCTTTCTGAAATGTCAATAACTAGGGAAATCAGCTACAACATTTTTTCATGTGGAGCCCAGTCTCCCCATTTCCAAAGTAGGGAATGTCCATGACATAGCAATATAGTGAGAGAGCCTGACAAATTATGACTGATATCTAAACCTAATTGTTTCATTTCCTGATGCCTAAATATGGCAATCCCCAGGCTAATCCAAAACAGTGACTTTCATATTTATTCCAGAATTATAAGTGTGCTACCATTTCTCTTCCTAGGTTGCATTAGAAATCAAATTTCCTGATGTAAAAATTCTTTCCATTATCAAACCCTCTAGAGTCTTGGTTCTAGCACCACACTGATTTTCAGTTGTACCACAGAGCATAAGTTCTGAATGAGTGGCTTTTCTGTGGTAGAAAACACGATACACAATCTTTATTCTGACAAACATTCAGACTTTCCTATGAGTTTATCATCCCCTCCCTGTAGGTGTCAAAATCAGAATCCTCAAAACCCCAGTTCAGTTGTCGTATAATACGGGATATCCCCCCAAAAACAATAGCAAAAATCTGCAAGCTTCCAGTATTTGCTTGTTGACATGCCCAGGACTGCTCAGATCATGACAATACAGAGAAGCAAGATGTGCAAAGCATTCCCCTGTACAGGTCTCACTGCAGTCCAGGGGCGCAGTCACTGGATCAGCACCTGTACAAAGGACACCTGTATCCACATACCTTTAATCCAGAAACTCCATGGTTTTGAGCATTTCTCTAGGATATAGCAACTCATGTTTTTCTCCTGTCTTTAAAAAATAGACAAGCTCCATCTCTGACTTCTCACATGGATACTACTTAACATAGGAAGAACTGTTTTGGAATTCTCCAAATTCCACATTGGCATTCAAGGTCTCCTAGAGTCATTAAGATTAGAAAATATCTCTAAGATCATGGAGTCCAGCCATTAGCCTAACACTGCCAAGTCCACCACTAAACCATGTCCCTCAGAACCACATCTACATGCTTTTTTGAACACTTCTAGGGACAGTAATTCCACCACTTCCCTGGGCAGCCTGTTCCAATGCTTGTCCACTCCTTCAGTGAAGAAATTTCTCCTAATGTCTAATATAAACCTTCCTAGGCACACTGACTGACTTACTTTGAACACTTCTCCCCTTTATGAAAAAGAGTTCTATATTCTTGAGCCAGATGAAGAGGGAGATGAGTCTATAACGTAGCTGGTATCACAGTCTGGAATATCCATATCCCCTTTCTGTTGTCAACAAAGATTTATATGTGAAGCTCCTAAATGATGGGTGTGCTGTGTGCTACATATGAAAAGTTTTATTTTTCTTTCTGACAAAAAGCTGCTTGGGCACTTTGCTTCAGAGGAGTGTTCAGGATGATGAGATTGGAAATAAACTGCTTTGTTTTTATTTTTCTGAGAAAGACGCTGAAGTCACAGCAGTGGCCACATTTTATCTGAAGACTCTCTTCAGCAGTTTCTGTTGGTGAGCTTACATATGTAGTCCTCTAGTGGTTCTGGTGATTTACTGTACACTGCCTACAAAATGAAAAGCAATGTAATTTTAGAAGCCTTTCCATATGAGAAGGTGTGTCTGTACAAGATCTAAGAGCGGTGCAAGCTCAGGGCACCCTATAGCAGTGCAACCATTCCATATGGTGCTGCATTCGGGCAAAATAACCATATCGGCAGTGCCTTTAGATTTGGAGCTTGAACAGCTTTGCACTGCAAGGGAAAACCTACCCTAAATCACCCCACATATCATTCACAGAATGCAGTCACCTAATGAGGCCTAAAGCTTGCATTGGGAAAAAAACTACCTAAAAATCTGCACAGCAATTTTGAGAGATTAAGGTAACTTTATGGGTCATGCTTCAAGCTGTCTTCAGAGCAGGAGTTTAAACTTTTAGAAATATAATTCAGATTGGTGGAAAATTGGAGAAAGTAGAATGCTTTTCTCTCAAAGAATTTAAGACATAACCCTAGACATCAGACTATACTGCAAGGATCACAATTTGTAAGTCTTTACTGAGGAAAAAGTCTCTGAGAATCTGATCAGTAAGTATCTAACAGATGTATCATTGAAAGTTTCACTGGAGTTGGTAAATTCTAACAAAAGATATCTAAGTCTTGCAAAAAGATTTTGGTTACTGAGAAATTCAGTCCTAACTAGGAACGATTCTGATAATGGTGCTGATTTGGGGATATTTGTTAGATATTCTTAATGAATCATTATAAATGTGATGCAAAAACTTTTGTAGGAGTCAATTAAATGAAGTAAGTGAGTTCATAGTCTATGTTTTAATTTTAAGTATTAGAAAATGTCTAAAAGGGTTAGACACAGTGGCTTTGATTGACTGCATGACACTCACAATTAACAATTGCAATTAATGTAATTAGCTTGTTGAGAGGACATCCTATTTCTCAATGTCAAAAGAATACTTTATGTTGTACTCCTGTCCCCAAGCTTTTGTTGTACAAAATTTTGTTCCTTAAGATAAACTAATTTTCTGTATTTCTCTTCTAGGGAATCTAGAGAGAATTTTTGCCTCATGGAATGATTTATCTTTTCCTAAAATAATGTTTCTGTAGGTGCATCATCCCCTATAGGATGATGATTTTTCTTCTTTGACTATATAAGGTGTCTAAAAGAAAGATTTTTATCTTCAGTGGTTAAAACAGCTGCATGCAAAACATCTTTTGGGCTTTGTGGAGGAAGATGAGGTGCCTATCATAGACCTCTGCTGTGTTATGTGTTGCATCATTTCCCTTTGGTGTTTAAGCTATTCAGTGAGTATAGGTTCAAGTGGTAAACATGATGCTCAAAAAGCAGAACTTTACTGGATACAACAGTATTTGGTCTGTCTGCACATCCTTCTGTGAACACACAGTGATTTACCCTGTGTCACACTTGCCACTTGATTAAAGGTAGCTGAAACCCTGCCATGAAACATAAGGCAGTTATTCATAGTTGCAGCATCCCTAAGCTACTGAAGCATGAAAATAATTGCAAACACATATAATCTAGTAGTTCCAATCCGAGTCCACGTGCTTTGAATGGGAAAATCAGTAACAGTATGAATAAATCTTCCACTGACATGATCAGTAAACCTATGACTGAGATAACAAAAGACCCTTAAAGACCTGTTTTGATGACAGCACTTTTATTTTCTGAGCTTCATTTGAGCTAAAATTAAGTGGACCTACACACACTATTTTCAGATGTCAGATGCACTAATTCATTTATTTGGCAAGTGATCTCATTCCTGGTTAAAAATGTTGTGCCCATGACAGCATTAAAGGAGTATAAAGTAGTACATCAGGCAGCAAGAAGCACAGAGGAGGCAGAGGAGGAAGGCAATTTTTGAGCTGGTTTTATTTCTGGTCTGCTCAGCTTCTGCAAACAGCCATAACTCAACAAGGATGCACTTATATGAAGAAATTTCCAATATTAGGTGAGCTGAGATCCCACTTTTGAGATTGACCTAAAAAAAAAAAGTTATTAATTTTAAATATCCTTTTCGTAGGGACTGCCAACCTGTTTGTGCTACGGAACCTCCTATGTCTGTCTGATTGTTATTTGCAGGCATTGAAAATGACTGATTATAGCTATTCCATAGTATCTGCTACAGTCTACCAAATCAGTCTTACAATAAAAAACCCCAAGATCGGATGACTGTGTCCCAAGGCAGATATTGCTCTTTACTTCTATCCATGACCTAATGTCAAACCAGAACACTGAAAACCAAAAGTTTTTCTATCTAACCAGATCCCTTATCTCTTATCTTAATCTCTGCTTGGAAACAAAGTTCTACAAGTTACTATTAAGTGTGAAGGAGGCTCAGATCCTTGCTATTACCCATGCAGGAATGTGCTCCAGCCCTCACTCAGTGCAGGGTAACTCAATTCCTTAGTGAAAATAGGCAAGTAATTTCTGAGTTGCTGAGAAACGAGTGTTTGAACACTGGAAGTTACCAGGGGAACCAATGTACTGAAAGCCTTTAGCTGATTGTACATTAAGTTGTCTATAACTATTTCTAGAACTATAATAAAAATAATAGCACACTCTTCAGGTCACCTACTTCTGGAAAATAACCCTTCACGTTTTTGCTCTGACCTTTGCTGTCTTGTAATATCAGCAGTATCTTGGTCTCTTCACCTTTGATATTTTTGGCACTTCAGCAGGGTATACAATTCCAGTTATTCATGCACACAACAAGGAAAATTAGATTCAAACAGATATAAGGATATACAGGGATTGTTATTTCTTTTTCCCTTCATAATCTGCTTACATAGGAACATCAAATAAAGATTTTTTGCTCTTATCTCTCCAATTTCTCTGTGGATGGGCCATTCAGGCAGGAGATGGGAGCCCCTGGTTTCAATCCCAGAGGCAACTTTATCAACTAAACCTTACCCACAAAGTTAAAGTGAGTTTTTCCCAATACTCCTCTTTACTGGTATTTTGTTAACAAAATAGCCATTTTTCCTCCAGTATACAACTCCTTCCCCTTTCAACATATGCAAAGATCAAACCAATTCTTCCCAATTGCTTCCAGCATTATGTTCATTCTTCTCTAGGGAAAGGAGACAAGGATAAAAAGTGGTACTGCTTCTCTATAAGCAATACTAATAAACCAAAGCCTTTTTACTTAATCTGTTTTCTAATGTCTCATTCTTAGTGAGGAATATCCATCCTAGGATGTTATTCCTTATGCATCTTTTTATACAGAGTGCTTTTCACATTACTTTTTTGTTTTTTGAGTTTTCACATCTCCAAACAGTAATGACTCATTACACCAAGGAAAGAAAATAAAAAGTCACTCTGAAATCTGTCTTTTTTTATGCTTTATTAGTCTTCACTATTCAAAACTTTTTCTTTATTCAAATATATTTCAGCTCCTGTCTTTTGTGTCCATCTCTGCTTCATCTCTTGTGCTTTTAACATTTGCTTTCTACTTCAAGCTTTCATCCTAGGCACAGTGAATTGGAAAAGGCACCCTGCAAAATAACTCCACCCCCGTAGTTTGGAATAAATTCTGCTCTGAATACTGGCTAAGTAGCTGACAGGTCTGACCACTGCTTTTTACGCTATTTACAAAGTGCCTCTCGTGTTCTGCCCTCCTCTGATATTTATTGGCTGCTTTTGTGCGCTGAGTGTCAGGCCCCGGTGTCAGGCACCACTTTTCATTACATGCAGAAGAGGGTATGAGTGAGGTTGTGTGCTGCCAGAAAGCTGTACCTCGATGGGAATGTGGGAAGCAGAAACTTAGCTCCTCCTGTTAGGAAAACTGCCACTGTGGCCCTGATTTACACACAGTCAGATCCCACGCTGCTGTCTTTGGAAGCAGTCCACCCTCAAGTGTTTGTTTTGTTTAAAGATGAGATCTAGAGCTGAGCTCAGTGCAGCAAAAACCAATTTTATTACCCCATTTATTGCCTTTAAAAGACCAGGACAGAAGCAAAAGTACCATTTCTGAGATCTTTTCACAGTGAAAAAGAAAAGATCATTTGTTCTGAAAAATGGAGCTCTGATGTTTTGTCTTGTTCCTGGCAAGGTTTCAGCCTACCAGACTAGGATGCTCTCCATCAGCAGCTGCCCCTTCACAGGCTCTGATAGGCTTCTTTCCTGTCTTTATTGACTGGGAGAGCCACGTGCAGTGTTTTCTGTAAAATATTAAAAGATCTTGTTTTCTTGCACAAGTGTAGGAAGATGAATCCCAATCTAATATTCACACCTCTGTTGATCTTAAGATCCTATGCAGCTATTCTGTTAATGGACCCTTTTGACATCATACATAAGAGTGGTTAATTTTTTTCTAGCAGAATTTATCATGTAAAGCTCATCTACTTGGTGCAGATAATACACACATTATAACAGAAAACTCGTTCACTGCTGGGCTATAAAGATAAACAATTAGAAGCTAGTAATTTTTTTCCAATAACTGGTAATTATTTTGTTCTAGTAATAAGCTCAAAGGATCAAAGAAATCTAAGTTTATAATACAACATTGTCTGTTATCACCTGCTCTTTCAAGGCTTGTAAACATAACAATGAATGTCAAGCAAGTTCAACAGATTCAGAAAAAAGAATTTATATGGGCATGGAGAAGAGGACATTTTTTTTTAAATTATCTTTACCTTTTTAATGTAAGTTTTAGAAAAAAATATTATCTCATTAGGTTTATAAGTATTTCCTTTACCATTTCCTGTCACGAACACATGGAATATATCAACATCTCTATATTGATTTTTTTCTCTTCAGAAAGATAAAGAGACTGCATATCTAAGAGGGGACAAAAACCATTGAAGGACGAGCTTGGGAGCATTTAGCATTCACTGCAAGATGTGGGTGAATGTATTCCACATTGCTGTGTTCATCCTCTGACAGGAAGAATTCTGTGACAGCAAGGAGTGGCTCTGGAAGCAGCTTCATGGATGCTTTGTAACAGGAGCAGTCATCTGTTTGTGTTCATATGTGCCTGTCATGAAGACCTCCAGGATGTCATCTGAGAAAGACAAGGTTTTCATGTCATATTTAGAAGGGACTGTCATTTTTAGGAGTTCCTCCCTACTACACTTCTGGGAAGAAGACTGTACATGATTAAACTGGGTTAATTTCTTCACTTGGTCCAGACTAGGGGTTTGAACCAGGGTTTCCTATGCTCCTGGGAACAGTCAAGAGACAAAGGAACAATTTTGTTAATATCAATCTTTACTCTCCCACAAATATATTAATATTAAAATTGCATCGCACCTTCAAAATTCAAATATTCCATGATCTTAATACCAAATTTTTTTTCCAATCCCACTTTTTTCTTTTTTTTTCTCAGTTTTCTACTCACTATTTTGCTGCATTTAATACTGTTTTAAATATCCCCTGTCTTGCCACTACTGCTCTGCAGAATCCTGCTGTGCAAATTGGCACTTTAAGTGGAGGCACTTCATATAAGTGACTAACAACCACTCCTGGGGAGATACTTAGAGGAACAATTGCACTAAACTGTACCTCTTGCTTTGAAGAAAAATTAGATAGAGGAGAAAGAGCTCAAGCTAACAGGCAATAATAATTCAAGCTTTATATAAAGTATGAAACTATGTAAAGCCTTTAAGACCTGTAAAACTGCAAGAGGCTTTTCACAGTTACAGGAAAAGATTAAATCTCTACTTGGGAATCAGGGCTCAAAGTCAGAGAAGTCCCAAAGTGTCATTAAAATTTTGCAGCTCCTGAGATGTCTGCCTTGTTATTGTTAAAGCTGTTCTGTACTCACTGAATTACTACCCTATGTCTATTTTACTTGGAGTGGCCCTTAAAGTCAACTTATTTTTTATATTTTTATGCCTTAATCCCTCAGGACAGACAACAAAACATGTTATATAATTCAGGATTATTCATAGTTGCCTGTGATCTTTTTGACAAAACTATTTTTCATTGGCAAAGAGCAGTTTGATACACTTGAGACTGAAGGAAAGGTTTTTAATTTAATTTCCATTAAAACCAGATTTTGGGGACAATCTATTTCTTAAGGTCAAAATGAGGAGGTGTCTTGTAGGTCATTAAATGGGATAATTGCCCCAAATAAAAAGTGTTTGGTGATCAAATTCATAATCTGAAACCAGTTAGTGGATTAATTGTTACTTTGTGATGAACCAATGCCTGGGGTTTTTTTCCTTTTTATTTTCTGAATAACTTGAAATTTTCCCTGCTGTGGAATTAGATAGTATTATTTATATACAGCTTAGAAATTAGAATATTTTGCTAAACTAATTCCATTTTCTCATCTTAGCAAGTGATTTCTAAAGGGAAAATGCACACACCATCCCCACAGCAGAAGCACATGTATGGCCTGACTGCCAGGGAAGACAATCAGTTATTGCTGGGATAAAGAAAAATCTCCTTTTTCTCAGGTGTTGTTAAGTGTTCCATCTCCCTTTTCCCTCTTTACTTGGCATTTTGAACCCTTAGTAGAAGGAGGAATAGACTTTGCAGCTTCAGATATTTCCTTAAGATAGGCAGAGTGTGGCCATTGTTTTCTTTAGTTTTTACAGATACCAGGATTGCTATTTCTTCTTAATTACTTGAATTCATGAACATTAAGAGTTCAAGGGTAATGCTATCAAAATGTCAAGTTATTATCCTTGAGGTTAATCCACTTGTCTAATTAAAGCCATCCCGTCAGGATGAAAATGAAGTTTACCTCCTCTGAAGTAAAATCCAGGTTCCATTGAAATCTGTGGAAAAAGCTGTTACAGACTTCAGCAGAGCTATGATTTCACAGATAATTAGAAAGTGCTGTTTTCAAACTGCATATTAGGGCTTGGGGCAGGGGGGAGGCACAGAAATGTAGGAAATTTCCCTGACCAGAATGACTGTCCAATAGCCTCATTTCCAATCTGGGAAAATAGTTCTATTGTCTTGAAAAAAATGTATTTTAATATGAATATTATAAACTATAAATAATATAATATACAACATGAAAATAAATTTGTTTTACCCTCGATTTTTCAAAGCAGTGGAATAAATATTTTTCCCTACAGCTTTGTGTGCCAACTAATCATCAACTGACAATCTGTTTACAATGTCTTCTGAATATATAGTTTCATATCATTTTTCTATTTCATTCCTAGCATAAAAAATACAGAAAAATACAGCAATAAGAAAGAATATTAAGGGAGAAAAGAAAGATTCATACTAATTATGAGCAACTTGCTAGCAATATAGCAAAGGGACTGATTTATATGGTTGAAGGTAAGGTACAATTTCAATGCTTCTCATAGTATTATGAGGATGATGAATGACCTGTTTTGCTGTTGCAATTTTAGTAATTGCACAGAGCTGGGATAAAATCTGTTCCTCTGACTCACTCTGGAGATGAAGGAAGGAATAACTGTGGCCATTTCGACATCACAGAAGAAATGCTGTTTTGCCATTTCTTTATAAACAGGAACCCAAATTCATTTTTGTTCAGACATCCATTTTCTATCTAAATTAAACCAAGATTCTACACAACTTTCAAAATTACCATTTGGGTAGCACATAGTAGACAGACCACAGTCCATAAGGAAAAGAGCTAGTTTACATATTTTTACTTTATTTATCTGACAAGAATAACAATATTTCATTATATCTTGGAGGTTGTCTTTTAAAGGAGGGGAAGCAGGATTTATTTAAGCTGTGTTGTTTTATGCAGAATTGCTTGCTTATTTTTAAGGTTTGTTGATTTGAAGTTGAAAATTAGAATAAAAATGTGTTCTCCATTCTTTAAAATAAAAATGCATTTGTTAGAGTAGAAATTTAGGGGAAAAAAATCCAGTGTCGTTAAAAATTAAGTCATATTAAAATTTCCAAGTTGTTTTCTAGTATTTGGCTGATATAAATGAAGCTTAGAGTAAAAAATAAAGTGCAACTAAAGAAAACCAAAGAAAATAAGCATGCCAACGATTTGTGATAATGACTTTAAAAAAATTGATAAGGAAGAAACTTAGACAATATTTCAAGTTTTCTTTCTTTTTATGTCAAGGTTAAAATCTTTGATTTCAGAAGAATGATAAAATAAATCATGTTCTAAATATGATGGAAGTACAAATATTCACTAAAAAGAATTCTTCTGAAATGTCATCTCAAAGATCAATTTGACAAAAGTGAATAAAACTCCAGTCAAATGAGACTGTGAATCCATTGAGAGTTCTAAAACATTCATCTCAGATTGTTTCAAAGTTGCCACCAATAAAAAGAAAAGACTCAAAAGTGAGAGTATCAGAACACAGGTGACCTTTTGAAGGTAGAAGGGGGAGCATTGAGGACCAAGACCCACTTAGCATTATTGATTGCAGGATGGGATGTGTTCCAAGCCAGTTCCATCAGCTGGGTGCTGTACTGTTAATGTGTGTGCAATCTCTGCAGCTTTAAAATATTTCTTGCATTTGGAGGATACTTGGCAAGTTGCTGACAATGCATAATGTGTAAAAATATGGACATGTGATTTTCCTCTGAGGTGTTTCTACCTCATTTCTAATTGCAGGTATTTTTAGCTTTCCACCTCCTTAGCCTGTTCCGTAGTTTAGAAGCCGCCCATGTGAGGCAATTTCTTAGAATCAGTTCATATTTAACAGAGGGTTGAAAGAGTCATAGGTATCCTTCCCTGGTGTAAGGGTTCATTGACAAATGTCAAGTTTGTTAAGAAGTTAGGGGGAATTATTATGCATTAATCACGTCTAATCATTTCCTGAAAACTCTTGTGAATGTCAGGAGCCTTTGGTATCCTGTTAATTCACAGAGCTGTCTGTCATTGTGTTGAACTCCTAGAAACCCGAATGACAGAGTAGGGTGTTCCAAAGGGCAGGACCTCTGTTCCTCACAGATGGAGAGCTGATAAACAAAGCTCTGGAGTCACTCTGCTGGTATTCACCAGGGTCAGGACAAAGATCCAGACCCATAACCTCTGACTGCCTCTCAATTCACTGAAACACCTGAAATGTGGGGTGGTGGTGAGAGGAGAGGAAAGAGCCAAGACTGACAAGGAATTTAGGCTGTGTGAGTGTGACTGGTACTGACAAAGACTTTTGGGAACCTGAGTTTTGATGAGTGTGAATAGTGCAGTGCCTGGTGAGTGCAAGGGATCCTGTTATTAGGTTTTGTCACAGCCCAGTTCTGGGATCAATGGCAGCCCGAGAACTGGTACCCAGGTGTGGTGCTGTGCTTGGGAAAGGAGCAGCCAGGACAGGAGTCTGTGACCTGTGCTCCAGGGGTTCCTCACTGAAGTAGGCTCCCCTTGATTCTTCTAAAGTTGCTAAGGAGGTTAAAACTGTCTTTAGGGGCCTGAGATCAAGTCCTGAACTTGAGGCAATGTGAAAGCAGTGACTCAACAAATTGTTGGCATTTAAAATAAACATTTTTTCACAATAAAAATGTGCCATAAGTCTTGGCATTGCTGCTGCAATGAGCTTGGATGACTGGATGTTGCAGGCACTTTCAAAATCAAGTAACTCAAAGAGATTTCAAGCTGTGTATTCTGTTTTCTATTTCTTTTCATCCTAAATTTCAGTTTCTTTTTTAAAAAGTGCATCTGAAAACTTCCATTAACTTAAATGCTATGAATGTTTACTGGATAAACTGCAGATGAAGGCAGAATGAAAAGCAGTGAGTTTTAGCAGGAGCAAACATCAGCAGAGAAATAAAATTATGGAATTTCCCAGTCAGATCAGAGAGAAAAGGAAGAATGGATATAATTTTCTTCTATATTTGGGAAACAAATGTAATTGAGCTAAGTTGGTCTTGCAAAAATTTTTTATGCTTAAAAAAAAAATCGGGCCGGTGTACTTTTTCATTTACTTCTAGTCTCTGTTTTCTGTTGCAGGCAGTGTGTGCCAGGTACTAAAACTGCAAATATGGGGACTGCAACTCCTTCACTAGAACTGTCTGATGAGCCCTATTCTCCTGGTCAGAGGTTGGGAAAGTTTCTATTCTTCCTCCAGGCATGCAGGAATTTTGTCTAGCCCTGGAGAAAAGGAAAAAAAAAAAAAGAAAAAGAAAAAAAAGACTAGATAGATAAATAGATATGTACCACAGATACATATACATATCTATTACTATATATGCAAATAAATTCAGACAGCTGAAGAGTTAATGGTAGAAGGATTTCTTTTAGCTGTGGTTTTTTTGCTATCTGAGGTCTAAAATCTCCTAGAAATTGAGTTTCCTTGTTAGGCATTTCATTGCAAGAAAAATATATTTTCTCTGAAGAATATGTAATGTATGCTACTGAGGAAAAATCCCTCTGAAGTAAATATGATTTTTTTTTTTTTTTTTGTAGTTCAATCGCAAACAGAGAGGATCATGTACCAGCCAAGTTAAGCACAAATCAGTAAAGTATAGCAGATCATGACTAATTTCTTTTTCTGTAGATAGAAATCATTTGTTGGATAATAATAATTATGAATAGATTTGTGTTTAACAACTCTACTAAGGCACTATCAATCCACTCAATTCCTCTCCTATGAAGTGTGTAAGTACTGGTGGCAGATTGCAGTTCAGAAAAAAGAAAGAGAGCAGTTAATAACTAAAGCCCAGGCAGCAGCATTCTAGCACAAAGATTAAAACTCAAAATAGCTTTGGGTTCTTGGCTAATTCTGATTTCTTATTCACTGAATCTGGAATTTGGAAACAGCCATTGCTAGCTAAAATACAACAAGGTGCAAACATCTTCAACAGATGCCTGAATGTGGGTCTAAATTCTCTGGAATACGAATGGGAGGAGATAATCACCCAAAAATGATGGCCAACACAAGTGTTTCATGACAGAAATCTTCTGAGAGGCAGAAACAATGGTAAGAGGTCACAAGCTGTGTTCAAACAGACTTTGCCCTCTCTTTTAGGGGTTGTGGGCCTGTTTTTCAGACCCCTACATTTACATTTAGTAGAAGAGGACCCAATGATGATTGTCACTTTATCTGCTGGGTCAGAAGTTAAAAGCTGCACCAGATTAAGGTACATGTTCTTATAAAAATACAAAATTAATATCACAATATCTGGTGGGACAGCTCAGGAATTGCAGATTTTCTGCTTGTTAATTCCAGCTCAAAAGTCATTGATCATCAGCTGTCTCTCTGCTTAGCTTAGTTGTCTATGTTTAAATAAACAAGAGATTTTCAAAAGCACGTGCTTTTTGCTATAGATTATATAAGCATTTTAGGCATTTGTTTTAAGGAGATTTGTACATCAGAAATCTAAAATTTAAGCATATCCTGGATTCATGGAATTTATACCTTCTCTAGAAGAGGCAACAGCTGATCAGCTATTACAAGAGGAAGAGTTTTAGCCCTAAACTCCTAAAGAGTGAGTGGAAAATAAAAAAGGCAGTTTTGCACTGTCTTGTATAGCTGGATAGAGCTGACAATTTTAGCACTTACATCAAAGACCTCACTAAATCTCTGCACTTCACACCAGCTGCAGACATAACTGAGCAGAGCTGAACAGAGCTGGAAATTATTTCAGTGATGACAATTGCCTTACAATCAAAGCAGTTTTCCTTCAGTTACTTAAATGCCTGCTCCAGTTTTAAATTTCTGTGGGAATTAGAGAAAATCTTAGGTTTACAATGTGATTCTAACCTAGAACCCTCCATTTGGCAGTTTCTCCTCCATGGTAACTACTAGGACTTTTTTGCCTTCATGCTGCATCTTTCTCCCAGTCTGTCAGAAGTCTGTACCTGGAATTACAGATGACCAGAACTGATTGTATCAGTGGGATTTATGTGAGTTCATTCCTGCACAAAGTCCACATATAAGCCGTGCGCAAAATATTCCCCAACCCATTAATTCTGCAACATTCAACATCCCATGAATACGAGAAAGCAACAGAGTACTGACTCAAGGGATAAGCAAACATTTGTTTTTCTTTCTAAAACTTTCCTAAGTAAAAGTTTTCAAAAAGAAGAGATGTCTTGGCATAGGATCTCAGAGAAAAGTTGTTACTTTTGCAGTCATGAGTTCCACACACTGTATCACTCTGAAATGACTCGCACAGCATCTGCTGTCCTGGCAGAGCCTGTGAATCAGATGCTCTCAATCAAACATGTGCTGATAGAAAAACCCACACCTGCAAGAAGACACTCATGATTTCACTGGGTTAACCACAGGGACACTGGAAAAGGTGTTAAACTCCACACAGGTGTTAACAAAATATATTTATCAACTGGAGCTAAACTAATGCCCTTTATTCCTAAAAGTGGAGCTTGATAAATTTGTCTTTATTTTGGCTAAATTCAGGATGGCAATGGAAATTCCTTATAGTCAATTAAGAAACCAAAATAATAAACAATCTCCATATGGAAGTGCAAAGTGCTTTTAAATAATGAAAGCAAGTTACCACTTCTGCCTGAAGACCTCATTTAACTGGATTCAGAGTGTAAAAGAATGATAGATAATCAAGAGCCCTGGAAAAGGTCCTCTGTTTTGGGGAATATAAAACAAATTACAGGAAATTGAAACAAAAGAAATCTTCCTGATGGAAAAAAAAAATGACAGCAATCCAGCAACAAATTTGACATTCATGAATATGAATAATTTGAGGAATTTAAGGATTTGAATCAGCATGTTCTAGAGAGATTTGGATTTCTGTCTTTGATGTATGTTAGGCATTTCACAGTTTCACTCTTGCAGACAGTCAGTTTTCTGCATGTATAATTTGCACAGTCACTTCCATGGTATATACACTTTATTGAAAATCTACAGTCAAATATCACTCTTTGCAGAGAATCACCTGGGCTCATAACTTCTATTCTTCTTATAGTTTTAACTTCTTGCTTACATTATTGTCTGAATAGTGGTGTATTTCATAGGACTCAATTTTAGCAAGATATGGTGGCATTAGTTATCAAAATTTAGAGAATTTCCTCTTTTTCTGGCAATATATAGAGGACCAAATTCTGACACCTTTGCCTCATCTGTCACAGTGTTTTGCTAAAAATGGAAGCAATCTATAGTTATCCCTTAATCTTTAGAACTTCAGGGGGGCTGAGAGTAGTCAAAAGGGGTCAGTAAGATGTGTTAAATGAGCAGTCTAATTTCCGGCAGCAAAATGATTTTACATCGTATTTTTTGTCTTAAGAATGCTATTGTGTGCTAAGGCTTCAACACTGCGCTGAAATTTTTGTCAGATTGACCAAGCAGCTCCCTCCTACATATCAGTATGACATGACAAATTGTGCTAAGATGCTTTTTTTAACCCAATGCTTCAAATTTCTTTTCAATTCTTTTGTGTTACACCTCAAAATTGGGCCTTGATTAAAGTCCTTGCTTGTTACTTAGAATTTAGTTTTAGTTTTCAAATCTGCTTTGGCTTCTACCAGTTTCCTCAAAGAAGTTCTGTTTACTCACTGACAGCCCAGCAATGGGTATGACTGCACTGCAGTGCAGAACAGCACCCAGGGATTTGTGCCACTGACTCACAGCAAAGTCCAGAACACACAGACTGAGGTGTTGTTCACAATCCAAACAGGAAAGCAAGAAAGCATTGTGTGCTACAATGCATGGTTTACATTCATTCCACTGTTGTCTCTTACTGAAAACTAACTTGACTAAAGAGCTTGACATAACTTCTCTGTTCAGCATGCAATGGAGAGCAAGGAACTTTAGCCAGAAACTCTTCAATCTAAGAAAATAAGAGTTTCTGACAGGACTATTTTCACAAAGTTCTCCTTGCTTTAGCACTTGTTTCAAACTGTTCCCTGCAATAACTGTACTTTTCATGCTAATTGTACCTTGCAGCTCATTATTTTCAGAGGTGTTTAAATGAGGCTGTTGTTATAGAAAAGGGTCATTTTGAAGGAGGTGCCATCTTCCACTCTCTCTGTCTCACTCTTCCCAATTATTTCGTTGTCATTCTAATTGGTTACTACTCAGAAATAGAAAACTTGCTGTTTGATCTTTTGCTTGTTTGAGGATATTCTATTTTTTTTGGATTCTCTAAAAATGGTTGAAAGCATCTACAGTGGTATCCTGTTCTGTGTGGTGCTTCTCACAGCTATGTGAAGCACAGGCAGCCACCTCCCAGGTTTAGAGACCACTTGTGCCTTCTCCACCATGGCAAAAGCTGTCATTTCACCACAATTCACTAAATCTGCTCAGGACTGGGGTTTTACTCTGTCCAGCTTCCTAGATGAGGGTATGAGGAGAAAAATTTTTTTACTTTGTTCAGTTGTCACCTAAACTATGTGTGCAGGGTTTCAGATGCTGTATCCTTCTGCATTCTCAGCCTTCTGTGAGTGGCATGATAAATAAAAATGGGGGGGCATTTACTGTCAACAAAAGGAATTAACTGAGCATAGAGAAGTCCCGCAGTAAATCATCAGCCTTTGGGAACACAGAGTCAGAGTAACTTTCTAGGAAAGAATTACAACCATTAGGTAAGCTCTTTTAAAGCAATCTTCTTTCACAAAGTATACAGGAAAGATGAGTTTCTTCTTGTGGCTCTTTTCCACTCCTCCGTACATTTGGTTTAAACTTCAGTGATGTGGACATGATGAAATTCTTTCCCATGCAGACACTCATTGCCAGTAATAACACTACTACAACAACATTATGATCCCGAATTTTCTGACGGAGATAACTGCTTCAAACTGGACATAAAATTTCAAAATTGACTTGAGTGAGAAATGGCTTACACTCAGAATCAGTTTTTCACGTCATTAAAGTGTGCATGGGCAGCAGGAGTGAGAGAGACATGAGTGGTACAAAGCAGAAATGGGAGGAACTGCAGAGTTTGATAGAGAGGGATCTGTGAGACAGTGCATGCTGACAAGGCTTTACAGGACTAGCTCTTGCAGCCCTCCCACGGACATAAGTGGACCTGGTTGGCAGTAGCCAATAATAAATGCACCTATTAAGACAGTGTGGGAGTGGACCACCTGCATGTCTTTTATGGTGGCACAGCGGTCACAGCAAAGTTAAGGCTTCAAATACAAATTTGTATCTCTATCTTTAAAATTAGCTGTATTATTCTCCATTATCAAAGAAAATGGGGTGTCTTGGGGAAGGTAAGATGACAGGAAGGTTTTTTTAACAGGAAAATATTCTGGGTAACTTGTAACACAATCAGAAGAATCCTGGATCAGGCAAAAGAATGGAAAAAACTGTGGTGGCTCCTCTTCTCTTCAAGGAAAAGAAATAGTATGGAAGAAAGGAGAGAGTAGAAGTATTCAAAGCATTTTCTGAACAAAACCGTCCAACCATCCCTTGTTTCTGAGTAAGGGAAAAAGGAACTACGAAGTGAATGTATAGTCTCAATCTTACTACCATAAAGCCACTTCAGGACTTAGGCCTCCTCATAGAAACAAGGACAATGAATTTTGCTAATGTAGTCAGTCACCAAATGTTTAAGGCAAGTGCATGACATCAAGTGATGCAGAATGCAAAGGTAAATCTGACAAACTGGAAGACCTTCCCATCCCTGTAGGTGTATGTGAAACACTCATTTTCTCTATTTAAATGCCTGACAGCTACCCAATGTCATCGTATGTTTCCAAACACATTTTCCAAATGATTTCTCAGTAATACGTTGTAAATGTGAATTGTAAATTAGAATGGAGACTTTAAAAAAAAAATAAATTAAGAAATGCCTGCTTTCAGAATTGCAAGAGAACTACCTTACCAGGAAAGGGCCATTTCATACCGGCCTTTTGGTGTGATGCTTCTTTATCCTGGATCTGTCAGAAGTCTCCTCTGTTTATATCACAAACAGCATCATTTTTCCTTTGGGAAGTCATGTAATAAGGATGCCAAAGATTTCCTTTTTCCTGATTTTAAAACTTATCCCAAAGTTTAGTTTAGATATGCAAACCACCTGTGTGACATGTTTTCTCTTTCTGACATAAAGGTATTTTCTATTCATTAGTTATTTTTTTTATTCAAAATATGTAACTCTCATCTTACAGCTTTTGATACTTAATGAAGGCTTATTTGTGCTGTGCTTATGTAAGGAAAATAAGTAAGTAAGCCCACCAATTAATCTTCCTCTGTTTAATGTGATGAAGGTTTTTCAAATTTAATTGATGTTATGTGTTTCTCATAAAAACAAATATCTTCACTTTTATAGCACGTGAAAGAAACCTTAATTTTTTTCAGGAAAAAACCTATTTTGATTAATGTTAGGCTCAAAGACCTACTGAGAGCTTTTTAATAGATACTCCTGATTCTGTGTCTTCATTTCCTCTGTCCTGAGCACTTTTATCAAATGTCTTAAAATCTGATTTACTTAGGCTTGGTGGAAAACCATTGATCCAACAGTCAACCCATTCAGAACTGATTAAATGTTGGTAGAATTGGTCAAGCTTTTAGAAAACTCAAGTCAGTGAGGGCTAACCTAGTGAGGTTATCTCAAAAAATGGGACTGGGCACATAAAAGAGTTGTTTGCAATAAACCCAACATGAAAGAAAAGGATTTGCTTGGCATCATGTTAAAAATGTTACACCTTTCTTCATATCAGTAACAAGTTTCTAGGTAGTCAGGAATGCCATTAACATTTTTCAAGTGTCTGAAAATTTATCTGATTTAGAACAGGATACTTGCCATGAAAATGTAATAATAACAATGGCACAAAAATACAGATTCAGCTGCCCTGAAATGAATATTAGCTTTATGTGAAGATGGTTTTGTGTATTCCTGAAACTATAGAAGAAAGCAACACTCTGCCTTTTGAATACCACTGCTTTTGAACACCTTCTCTGTGACCTGCTTTGCTTCATCTGAAGAGACGTGCATTCACTTCTGATGCTTTCGACAGCTATTCTGTATTAATTTAATCATTACTTGAACTTTGTTTATGGACAAAGATCTGAACTGGAGTCTCCCACCCACCTAGAGAATGCTCGAGTCACTGCAGCATGGGATATGTTCAGGTTTGTGTCTTTGTTTACCATTCCTTCACTCCTGTTGAAAATGTTTCTCATTCCATGCATCTCTGTCTGAGCAGGTAGGGCTCCAGCCTTGAAGCTTAAGTGCTTTCAGTCCCTGCTATAGGCAATGAGGGGCCTTTAAACAAATCAGAATGACACCAAGAAAAAGGTGCTAGACCATCAGGTGCATCATAGGATACTTTGGCTCATTTTCCTCGGGGAGACAAGGAATTTTAACCAGTATTTCCAATACAACTGCTTTAGTTCCTTAGATTTTTCAGCTTCTTTCTTGGTGTAACTGCCCCCTTCATTCCTGTCATCTGTTTAGCCATGAGCCAATTGACACTTTCTGTTCACAAAACACTGCTAGGGAATTTAATTTCATAAACAACAACAACTCTATTCTAGCAAAAAAATATTTTTTTTTCTTTATTTTGATGTTTGATTTCACTTCTTGGCCAACTGTGCCTTTGGGTGCATCAGGCACAGCATCACCAGCTGGGCAAGGGAGGGGATTGTCCCAGTCTGCTCTGCACTGGGGCGGCCTCACCTTGAGTCCTCTGGGCAGTTTTGAGTGCCACAATACCAAAAATATACTAAGCCATTAGAGAGCATCCAAAGAAGGGCCACGAGGATGGTGAAAGGCCTTGAGGGGAAGCTGTAGAGGAGTGCCTGAGGTCACTTGGCCTGTTCAGCCTGGGGAAGGGGATACTGAGGGGACACCTCACTGCAGTTACAACTTCCTCATGAGGGGAAGAGGAAGGGCAGACACTGATCTCTGCTCTCAACCAGAACTCAAGGAAACACCATGAAACTGAGTCAGAGAGGTTAGGTTGATATCAGGAAAAGGTTCCTCACCCAGAGAGTGAAGTTGAGCACTCACTGGAACAGCTTCCCAGGGAAATGATCACAGCCCCAGGTCTGTGTGAGTTTGAGAAGCATTTGGACAATGCACTCAGGTACATGGTGTGATTCTTGGGTGTTCTGCATAGGTCCAGGAGTTGAACTTCAATGATCCTTCTGTGTTCTTTCCAATTCAGTACATTCTATGATCCTATGATTCGTTACCTTATCCCGCCTAATCAATCAATCCAAAAAACCCCTAACATTTTTCCTGAAGTCTTTGCTGTAATCAATTCTCCTAACTCATTTTCTTAAAAGTATACCAGCTACTGTACTGAAGTAGCCCAGTAATTTAACATTATATTCAGCTCTGAATTTAATGCTTTTGGGTTCAAACTCCACTCGAATTTTGCATATTTTCGATACAAAACATCTCTGAGATGCAGTTTTTCAAATTCATCTATGCATACATTGAAGCATGCGCTCACATTTTTTTAGAACAGCCTTTTCTCTGAACTTAGCAGATGCTATAGTGTGGCTACAGGCATCCTCCTCATACCCAGCTCATTTGAGCTTGTTATCACTTTCTTTAAATTACTACTCTATATCTCTCACACTTCACACGCAATTTCAGAAACTGCCTTTTCAAGGCATCCCTGTCACACCCATCATCTTACAATCAGAAAGCAGAATCTTGCCTCTGGTCATTCTGTGGTGTCAGGCTCCTCTGCCCATGTTTTACATTTTCAGACAGGTGTCATCAGACTTTTTATCACTTTCACAGCTGGGAGGATCTCTTTGTAAGCATCAACAGAGCTGGCTGCCTTGAGACATGTGGTTGGAAAAAACATCCAGTACTGTGATATCTACAAAAATATACAACAGTGAGAGGCTGCTGTGCCTACTGATATTATCTCATGGGTTCTTTGTGCTTCTCATGTGTCTGTGCTTGCTCATAAATATCACCTCTTTACAGAGGCGCTATGCCCTTGCATTCCGCAACTCAAGTCCCATGCCACAGCAATCCTATGCTTATATAAATAATAATAATACATGAGTCTGTGTTTCTTAGAGATATTCCAAACCTTCCTCTGTCCTTAGGTTGAATTATAGCAAACTTCAATGTGTTTTTCTGCTGCCAGGTATCGGTGGTTGTGTTGGAATATGAGTAAAATGCTGTTTAGAAATCTCTGTTGCATCCAGGGATCTAACAGTGGAATGTTATCCAGGCAATTATTTTAATTGGAGATAATCACCTGGGAAATGGATGGATGAATTAATCAATTCCAGTTAATTGGGATAATGACATTATTTATGCTGTTCACCTTTTTTTACCACCATCTGTAGGAAGATTTTCAACTGCAAGGCCAAATTCTTCCACGATACAGATCCACTGAGGCTACTGCAATTCAAGCAGGAATGAATCTGGTGCATTGTAAGTATGGAATAAATTGCCTCACTTACTTATTTTGGAGAAACCATGTGTGCAGCTGACCTGGGAATACTACAAATTACTCTCTTTATTCCACTGTTGCTATCCTGTCATTATTAGTGTTGCAACAGGAGGTGTTCTTGGCACTTGTTCTAACAGAAATATATAACTTTTGTTTTGTTTACATACTTATGCAGCTCATTACTACGTGAAAAACAATCTGCAGCTTAGCATTTCTTAATGGGATATGGAACAAGGAAACAGCAGATGGAGTATTGGGATACTGAATGCATAATAAGTTTGATCCTGAAAGTCCTCATGCAATTTTTCAGCTCAAGATGTTTGTTAAATTCCACTGCAAAGCTGAGCAGAAACCATGCCTGTGTTCAAGCAGCGAAGGCACAGTTCCTCCACGCTAAACAGACACAAGGGTCAGGCAGTCTTTGCACCTGATCACCTCTTAAAAAGAAGCAAAAGGCACAATTTTGCTTGTGGTTAATCCTTTGGTTTCTTTTACTGTTCAGAGAAAAGCTCTGAAAATAAGATGGTGTTGTGGTTTGACCTGAGCTGGCAACCAAGTCCCACAGAGCCACTCGTTGCCTTCCCAGGCATCAGAATGGGGAAAATAATCAGAAGAGCAAAAATTGCAAAGTGAAGCAAAATGTGAAATTCATTCACAACTTTTCATGGACAAGCAGTAGTTCAGCCCAGGAAAGCAGGGCTCCACCACACCTAACACTGACTAAGAACAAATGCCATGGCTCTGAACATCCTCCTGGTTTACATGCTGAGCATGGTGCCAGCTGGCCTGGAACATCCCTTTGGCCAGTTCTGGAATATATATTTGGTCAGCTGAAGTCAACTCTCCCAGTTGTGTCCCCTCCCAACTTCCTGTGATCCCCCAGCCTACTCGCCAGGGGGCTGGGTTGAGAAGCTGAAAAGCCCTTGATTAGAGTAAACACTGCTTATAAGCATTTAAAACATCAGTGTGTTTTCATTATTCTCATCCTAAATTCAAAACAGCACTATACCAGCTACTAGGAAGAAAAGTAACTCTATCCCAACCAAAACTGGGACAGATATTTCAATCTCCTACAAGTGATTGAAGGTAACATTTGCTGTGATATTGTCCTACCTTTTTCTGTCTTCATCTGAAGAGGAATATAGTTCTGAATGTCCTCTTCTCCTCAGTTGTATGTCTAATGCAGACTGGGGCCCACAAGGCTCACCAGTCTGAGGACAAGTAAACAGGGCTATAACCACTTCGTACAAAGAGACATCATCATTTAATATGTTATAGTACCTTTACAAGTCTCAGAATGAGATCTTGGGTCAAAATAATTCCTGTAATATATTTGTCCATCTTCATCTCCATGTCAGATTGAGTGGCTCTAAGTCTGATGGAATAGACCCAGATCAGTTGTCTTGCAAAGATCAAATCATTCTGTGGCACTTGGATCAGGATACACTATACACTGAGCCCTGGGTACATCTCTGACTGCAACATGGATTTGACATATCTGCCAGGCTGCATCGAGCTAACTGATTTTAAGAGCCTTTTCTGCAGCAGAATGACTCTCCAATTCATATAACATGAACTTGTTTAATAAATCACAACCTTTCATACTTCAGGGAAAGGGCAAGGTGTGGCAAATAAACATTGACAATCTTAGTGTCTTTACAACTGAGTCCTAAGCAGCTGCAATAGTTTTCTGCAAATCCTACATGAGACAAGAGCATGACAGATGAGAAATGTTGATATTTTCAATTGCAAGTGAAAGTGTTGCTCCAGCAAACTATGATTTTTTGGGGTGGGGGAAAAAATGTTGGTAAATGTTAGGACAGGCATCAAGCCTGCAATTTCTCACAAGCTCATGGTTCTTGTGGTTCCTTCATTTCCAGAACTCCTTGAATTCAAACATGGTATCTTGTGTGACCACAAAGGGGAAAGCATCACTTGCAAAAAGTCGGTGCCTTGGGGTTCTCCTATTTTTGCACCAGGCTGAATTAAATTCTCCTGCTTCCCTTGGAGACATTCCAGCAAAGACAACATCTGTGACCCACAGCATGAGCAGCTCTGGATGGAGACGATGTTTTCAGCTAAATGGGACCCAAAAGGCTGCTGCGTATGTGACTTTGGTTTTCATATTCAGAGTGATCCTCCATCCAGCAAGACACAGTGACAGGGCACTGCAAGAGCCACTGAGCCACTGCATGCAAGCCCTGCCTCTGTGCTGACACACAGACAGCAGCTGGGTCAGGGGAACCTCACATCATCACCCCAAACATCTGCAAATGCCATGGGGCAGGAAACTCCTCCTGATGCACCAAAACACAATGACATGCCACAGGAAGAAAACAGGAGGAAGTGAAAGCATTATCTGCCTCCCAGATTCCTGGACCTTTGTCAATAAAACTCCCAGAAGATGATGATGATGATCCAGGCTATTAAAGTAAGTTTTGCCTCTGCAGAAATTCTTCCTAATTAGGAGAAAAAAATTCCTCCGGACCCCGTATCTGATAATTGGTTTAACACATTGAGCTGGATAAGGAGCTGAACACCTGTAATGTCTCTGTAAATGTTTTTAATGTCACTAAGTTTTAAGTAGAATTAAGTCCCACAGATGCTTGTCATTTTAAAATTACTTAAAATTATTGAAGTTTTTAACTAGAAAGGATCAGTATTTCTCATCTTTAACTTTGTTTCACCAAATTAAACAAACCAAACTCATTCAGTGTCTTATAGTATTTTTCCAAAATCATTTTATCACTCTGTTGGCATCATCAGTTTTAGTTCATGTCAATGTTGGTGACTAGAAAAGTCTGAACTATTGAAAACTAATTTTATCAGCATTTTCTGTAGCAGTACTAATATTTTCTTGTTTTTTCTAAAAAAATACCTTAAAGAAGTCAAGCTACAGTTTTATCACTGATTTAAATGAATCCAATGGTAAGGATTCCTATCCCACATTCATTAAAAAATCACTTTTTTTTCTTTTTTTTTTGGTTTTTTTTTTTGTTTTTTTGGGTTTTTTTTGTTTTTTGGTTTTTTTTGCCTACCTGTGGTACGGGAAGCACATCCTAAGGTTTAATGCCAATGTCTTTCTCCTAAGAGCAGCTTGGTCCAGTAAGTGTTATGGAATGCAACATGGTTCAAACACCACAACCAAACAGCAAACTGAATACCTGCATCTCATTAGTATTTCTTTGGGTCCAAATCATCTCATGCTAAAGAAGACAGTATTGGATTTCAGGTTTAGAACACAAATAAAGCATAAACAACAAAAAAAGAGGATCTCAACTATACAGAGCTTTCAAGTTTCTACAAGCACCACTGGAATACTGTGAAATTTGTGTGAAATGCTTATACACTTGTTTGGTTGTTCCCCCTCTATGTAGTTTGCAGTATTTTAAGGTTTCTTTAGGAAACGAGCATTTGACTCCTAGCAAAATGTTATTTCTAAAGAAGGGAGATGCTTTTGCTGTGTACTCCATCAGCTACACATATAACCACAGACCCCATGGAAGGGCTGTAAGGTGCATCTTTGCTGCTGTGCTCAGCTATGCCCTGTCTCCATGGGAACATTTCAGCAGACATGGTACCCGCTGGTGACCGAACAAAGATTTCCCTATTGCTCTGCAGAAAAGGCAAAATGCAAGCTGCAGTGAATGCAGCATCTTTCCTTGACCCTGAACCGGTAAGCATTGGCAGGCCAAGACGTCACATCTTTCCTTCCTTTTTATTTTTATCCCTGCAAAAGAAGCAGTAAATGGGGAAGAAAGGGAATGGGTAGTATTTTAACAATAAGAAATCTATTTACAGAGAGATGAAAAATTTTGAAGTCAAAGACACAGCTCTTCTTTATAAATGAAGAAAAGCCTTCAAATCAAAGCCACTCATAGTTCAGAGAAAGGTGTTTTAAATTGCAGTGGTGTGTTTGCTGAAATTAAGATTGTAAGACAAGGAAATAAAAATAGCAAACATATCATGATATGAAAGAACGATAACCTCCACTTTCATTTCAGCTACTTTGAGCTGAGTTATACAGCCAAGAGAAGGTCTTTTCCCAACATTGAAGTGACAGGAGTGGTTAGTGTTTTTAAAAAGAATGTCCAGTTAGAGACAGCATAGAGCTGCATTAGAGCAGCAGGAAAAACAATCTATATCAGATCAGGAAAAATATAGGGAGAAAGAAACCAACCAAAAGAATCTTGTCTTCTGTTCCAAGTTAGAAAACAAAGAATCAGACTTAAAGCATACTTTAGCCTATGGGGAAACTCCTTTAGGGACTTACAAGCTTGAATGACATGAAACTAATTAATAACTGTGATTTCCTATGTATTCCCCCTCAAAGCCCACTGCTCCACATGGGAAGGAGCATTAATTCTCCTTTTTCCCCTCTACCTTCTGTTCATATATGAAAAGCATATCCAATCAAAAAAAGAATCCAAAATTTACACTGATAAGTAAGACAGGGACAAATATCTCTACCTTCTTTTCACTTTCTATCTTTTGAATAGGGAATGGTGACCAAATAAACATTTTCCCACCAGTCTCATCCTTCTGTGTAGGAAGGATATCAACATCATCAGTATTCTGACACAAATGCCAGTACTATGCTTACCTTATGTTTTCACTACATAAAATAAACCTTGCTAAGTGGCAAGGACAAACCATTAGTTTGATTACTACTCAGAGTCTGCTACCCCTGCATATAAAAACCATCCTGCAATTAAATTTGTCAAACATGACAGAACATGTTTTATTTATTTTTTAAAATAATTATCACACTGATATTGTCAGCTTTGTTTACCACAACACTGATGATTATATTTTCTTCTAATTAGAATGGAGACTTTATTTAAAGCTCTCTGCTCGACTGATTTGGAGCAAAAACTCATGTAGATTTCAGGTGATATTAGATTGCTCCCATCCACAAACTTAAAACTATGGAGCTGATATTCCTTCTGAAGAACCCACGCTTTGTTCTTTTTTCTTAGGATGCCAGAATAATTTCAGACTTCCAGAACTAAAGTCTTGTAATGGATACAGTAATAACCAAAGCTGGGTGTGACTGTGCTACCTCCTGGGCAGGCAGGAGCTGGCTCCGAGCTGCACTGGGGGTGGTGGTACAGCTGGCACTGCTGAAAACTTCTCAGCTGCCACAGATGCTGTGACTTTGCATCAAACCTGTGTCCACCTGTGTCCTGTGTCATTCCAGAGAGCAGGGATTTGTGACCATCTGCTTGCAGAGGAGCATGTGAATGGAGCTGGGTGCAAGAACACGGTCAGCTGCTTCTCACACCCACACAGGAGAACAAAACCCTTTAAAATTCAAACACAAAGAATGTTTTCTTAGTATGCCCCACCTTAGCTGGGATCCTTTAGTGATTTGGTTAATGCAGGAACTCAATGAGGATGCTCACATTCATTTGTAAAAAAAATTAGTGACAATGTTCAGCTTTTTAATGTGAAAGGATGCAATTATTTCATAAAATAACTTCCAAGTGTGTTTAGCTGTATCTCTGTTAGGAAGACATTTCCTTCAAGAATGACTTTGTTGTGCTTCCTGAACTCATGGTGGATTTGTTGCTGCCTTCGTGACCTCAAAAATAAATTGCATTAACTCCCCTAAGCAAGATGGTCCCTAGTTTCTACCTTCTGTAGACCATGAAAGGCAGAAATTAATTAAAAAACCTGCTGCTTAAAGCAATCTTGCAAACGATGACATGGCATAAAATACTTATTTCTAAGAGTAGGAGAATTATGTTCCTTAAGATTGAATTCCTTTTTGTGGCTATGCAAGAGTTACCAATTATTTTTTCCTTTGTAATTTCCCCCTGAATTTGTTATAATTCTTAAGAATGCTATGTCTGTTGTTATCACTATATGAATAATTTTAAATACTTATATTTTGTTGTAGTCCAGTGGAGAGACAGTGAGGAAAAAAAGGAGTCTCCTGCTCCCATTTTTGGAAACAAGACCAAAATATTTGATTTTATTTCTGAATTGCAAAATTATCTTCAAGGCATTTAAAACACTATCTAAAGGGGGATATACATGTAGAATATGTATCCAAAGGAAGAAGAGAAAAAGTATTTTAATTTCTTTACTATTGCATAGCTAGTATTGAAATATGAAAATATGTTTTTTGCGTATATTCCAGATAGTTTTTTATAGACAGAAGAAAACTTTTTGTTCCAAACCTGTATGTATATAAAAAAATTGAGACTTTTTTAATATAGTAATACTTGGAAAAAAATGAATTATTTTCCTTCTATTTTTGTAAAATAAAAGCCCTTTTGCATTTTCCTTTTGATATTTTACTTTTTTTTTTCCACAGTAGAATGGAAAAAAAAGGGGCAAGACTAAGTGGAGGAAAGACCAAAAAACTTGAAAATAAACCAGAATTAAAAATTAAAATTATGAAAAATTTATGTTCACTTGAAACTTCTATATGCTACTAAATTTTATTTTGCCAATTAAATGACTTTGAATAAATTGTTTCATACTTTCTGTCCAAATAAGTTGATTTTGATAGAGATACCTCTTTACAGAAATGTTTTAAAATCAAAATTCTTTAGCAGTTTTTAATTCTGGTGGAGTTTACCATAACCTGATATAAGGAGGAAATAATTTCAGTAGAATTAAAAACTATTGAGCAACCTTTTATTTTATTCCATATAAAAAGATTATTCATATCCATTCAGACTATTTTGCCCCCTAAATGCAAGTTATTGAATCACTAAAGTAGAAATGTCCTTTCTATAGACCACACAATGTGTTCATTAGAAAGAATTTGCACGAAGCGAGTTAACTCAATAACTCCTTGCTAAAAATATTTTTAAATTGTCATTATTTATTTAGCCTTAAAAAGTATGCATTTTCTTGAGTCACATAGTCATTTGTACAACAGTAGATATTTTAAATGCTATTTTTCTAAACAAAAGCAATCACCAAAAGACACTAAGCTACTTAAATATTTAACTTCTGTTTCTTATTTAAAACAAGCAAACAAACAAAACACAACAAATCCCCAAAATTTTAAAATAATAACTCAACTTAAACATATACAAAAAGCATCCAGTGTGTTACAGGTCAAACAGTAAGAAACCCAGCCTTGAACTTGCGTCAAGTCACAATGATTTTTTAACTTTATATTTTAACTTTCCAACAGAAAGAAGAAAAAAACTGTCTTCAGGTTCAGAAAACAGCATTCAGTTCCAAGCTTACCTAAATCCTTACAGAGGTGAGAGACGTGGAATATGAATTTTCTAAGATCTCTTAAAAATAAATCACAAAAAATTTGTTAAAAGTAGCAGCCTTTCCAAATTCTCTGTGCCATGGAAAGGCTGAAACTTTTTTATTTCCCTTGTTTCTTACCTTGCTTTGCCAAGAGCTAGAACAAGTAGTATTTCTGTGATTATACACTGTAATTCCCAGTCTTCATCTCTTCACCCCACCTGTGTCACTTACTGAATTCTAAGGAGCCTTTCATGACTGCAGGATAAGATTCTTATATTTGGGAGTCTATTCCTCAGGTTTTGAAAACCAGAAACCAAAAAGCTTTTCTTCACTGTATAAAATCTATTCTTATTTAACTTAAATAACTACTCATACGCTTGTAGCAATCATACCCTATTTCAGCTCAAGGCAGAAAAATCTTTAAAGACTTTTTTTTCTAAGGATTTCACACTGAAGTGATTAATCTTCTGGTGAAATGTTGTGACATTTTCCCATGAATTTTATGTGGCATTGATTAGAAAGTTAAAATACCATTCAATGCTCAGTGTATTAAATACTGGATTCCAAAGTATATGCATGCATGAAGGTATAAATACCCAGCATCTAATATTTATCAGAATGGAGCCAACATCAAAGATTTGAAGGTCCTCAGAAGGGCAGAGAAAGTTCTTTTCTGGCCCCTTGCTGTAGATGAAACTATGATTTTGTTGTTCTGTAAACGTTTAGCCATCTCCAATATGCACTACTATTTTTTTTTTGTCTTAAAACCTAGAGGCAAACATTTTTTCTTATGTAAGCATTCTGCACATACAAGTTTAACTGGTTGGTTAGAGTGTCATCATTAATTTATGACCAAACTCTGAGAAAGGTGATTCGGGAAAGATGTACAGGACATTTCTTGCTGATGGGAAGCTAGAACATATATAAATATTGTATATGAAGCTTTGAACAATGTTGAAGTACTTAAAGCAGACTTAAAGCCTTTTTCTAGAAATTTATCAAACAAAAAATATTTAATTTATGCATTGTGTTTCAAAGATGATGTACTTGAGTTGCGAGACAAATGCTAGTCTAGATTCAAGTAACCCTGTAGAACTCTACAGATTTTCAGAACACCTTGACTACATATCTTAGGCTTCTCTAGAGTTTTAAAAGTTTATTCTCTGCAACAGAAAAATGTCATTTTTTCCATTATTCATCCGTTGTCACTGAGCCATTAGAAAATTACAGAAAACCTAAATGTTCAAAAATTATTTTATAATAGAGATGGAAGTTGCTATCTGCTCATAACTTGGATTTTAACTTAGCTAAAAATGTTTCACCACTACTCCTTTTTTTTTGGTTTGCTTTTTGTTTTTTAATTGGCAGACAAATGTAATCATATTCCCTGGGTTTCAAAGTTTTGAAGCTATAGTTCTTCTAAAGTACACTGAAAGTTAATTTCCTCTTCCATTTTCTATTTCAGAATTTCTTTTGAAATGAGGCTTTGTACATTTTATCTTTTCATCTACATCCTGAGCTGAAGAAATTTGAGGCAGAATTGAGAACTATCCTAAAATAAACAAGTGTTCTTCTGAACATGCTTTGTTCTCTATTTCAGTGAGGCTGGAGACAACTATGTGTGAATGAGATACAGCCAAATGAACTTGTATTTTTTAGTAGCCAGAATTAAAAAGAAAGGGAAATTGCTAGATAAGACAGTCCTTAGTTCAGAACTGAGACTAAGACATGCGCTGCAAATAAGCAAAGACTCTTTTCTCTATTTTTTGTGGAGTATTTGCTCAGTTGATAAATTTCAAGACTACGTTGATTAAATCCCAGAAATATTCAATGGAAATTCTTTCATGGCATTATTCATACCTGTTATCTGAACAGTTATTTCTGTTTTTTCTTCCTCTCACCAATTACTCTGATAAAAATTTGGGCTTGATCTGATCCTGGATTATCTAAATTAACCTTTATCAAATGGAGCCACCTTCAGGAAAGCTTGCAGATATGTGAATATTTGCCATTCCACATGTCCAGAAAAGAACCCTGACATCTTCAGTTGTGAGAAATATTCAGAGACTTAAGGCCAAAAATCCAATGAAACACAATTGCTAATTCATAACCATATTTCAAATATCATAACTCTGTGTTTATCTACATTACAGTAATTTTAAATTAAAATGCCACACACTTTGCTATTCCTTATTAGGCAGGCTTTGCTTTTACAACCATAAATATAATCTCTTGAAAAAAATGGAATATAATACTGGGTTTACATGATAGGAAATTAAAAAATGCAAATTTTCAAATGAGATGCCAGGACTGTTTTTACAGTAAGTGTTTTTATGTTTTTGCAAGCAGAAATAGTGAAATGGCATTCCACCACTGCATAAGGGGTATACAGAAAATATTATGTAGAGGTAGACACAGTTATTAATTATTTAATCGATTAATTTCTTCATACAGTCCAGCTCCTCCTGCATTTCATAGAACAACCTCAATATTTAGATAAATGTTGGCTAAAAGAATGGTTTTTATTAGCTCTTCTTAGCAGTTAGCTGTGAATGGCTTCTTGGGCCACTGAGTATCATCACTGGATAGTAAGAACTATTTATCAAGTAAAAACTTTCCCTGTTATCAGTTGATTTCCTTGGAACAAACTATTACTTCATGAAAACCTTTCATATTTTTCTTTCCAAGTAAACATAATTAAAACTAAGAAAAATATTGCTCCATCACAAAGGAGTAGAGAGACATTGATTAGATAATACCTGGTGCGTCTCCTTAGCTACAGGAATTTCTTCTTTTTCTCTAGCTAAAGAAATTTTTTTTCATTTTTAGCCACGAAAGGACTGTGATTGCCTTCTTGTAGCTCTAAATTTAAACAAGAAAAACATATGTTATCCAATACCTTTAATCCTGTATTTGGTGCCTGTGTGCTTCAGATTGGCACAAGCTGGCATTATGCAAGGAAGAGCTGAAAGAGACAGAAAGAACAAGAATACAGAAAGTGGGGATCTAACCTTAAATATGGAAAAGCAGTACATCAGTCATTGCAAATGTGGCAAACAATAAGATTAGTGGGAGACACAGCAATCCTCTAATTAGATGACAAAAATATGGCTTGATTCCTTCTACCTGCAGGGAAATGGAGGAAGCAACTTGATCATCAGGAATTTCTCAGTATTGTAAAACTGATAGAATTAAGAACACAGGAATGTGGGAAGAAATGTCTTAGTTTAGCAGAATGCAGACTAGGTAATACAGAGGAAGTTTTGAGTGATTTCCCAGAAAACAGGGCCAAAAAGAATATCTACATAATTTTTCTGCATAATCTCTGCTTTTCTTTGTATTTCTGTTGTTTCGTAGGGATGCTATAGAAAGAAAAGAAAAGGGTTCATATCCCTGAGTGCGTACAGACAAAATGTGGTTGAAAAAGAAAAAAGTGCAAGCAGAAAGAAAGATGAATCCAGTGAAATACTGAAATAAAGTTAATCAGAAATAGACAACAAAACGGACAGTGACCAATGCAGGATGCGGATTTCCAGTTGCTTTATGGCCTGGGCACACATTCTCTGCAGAGCTGTGGTGCTCAAAGGCTCATATGAGCACCTTTAGCACTCATTCCCAATGGAGGCGGTCAAACTCAAAGGAAAACCCATTAATGTCAACTCTCTCTACCTTCCATTTCAATTTAGAATAAATGAGAAAGGAGAACAGAAGGTACCGAAATCTTTCCTTAATTGATCAAAGAACTACAGATAGGTGTAAAAGCAACGGTTCCTTCTAAAGACAACAGGATACAAGGAATCATTAAAATTGAACAAATGGGAACAGTGTCATCAGTAGCAGAATCAGAGAATTATAACCAGAATATTTCATGAGCATGTTACTGTTAGACTAAAATGCTCATACAGTGACAATTTAAGGTACTGTATCTGAAACAACTACAAATATAAATGCAACTTTAATACCCAAGTACTTCAGAAAGTTATTATCTCTCTGTACAAGCATAGATCAGAAAATTTTGTCATCTGTTTGTTATGCAGTATTAAAAATATTCCAAAAGATTATGGAACAAGGAGCAATAAAAGCCTCTTCATTCTTTAAGAATCACAGAATCACAGGATTGTTTGGTTTGGAAGGGATCTTAAAGATCATTTAGTTTCAACCCTTCTGCCATGGGAGGCTGTACTGCATGTTTCATAGATCTCTTGAAAAGGTTATGAGCAATATTACTGGTTTTAATGACCCATTTCCATACCTGTTTCCCTAATCTGAGAAAATAAGTGATAGCAAATGTTCCCCATCAGATCCATCAAATACTACAAACCTTTCAGCAGAGGTCATGATGATAAAGTGAGCATGGATGCAATCCAACCCAGAAAGTAAGAAAAAAAATTAATGCAAAAAGTTTCTCAAACACGAGTCTGAAACGGACAGTGGATTTGTTATCTTGTATATATGCTGTGCTTTGGTAAGTGTTTAATTTTGTATTACAATGCTTTTTAGCTTTCTTACTGAGATATGTTATCAAATTACTCTGTTGCAGATTTTCTCCTGTTGTTTGCACCTGAACTGGGTTAGTACTTTAATTAACCTCTTGTTAAGAAAAGATGATTTTCTTCCCTGATCAAGATTTATCTTCTACCAACTAAAGAAAAAGGAAAATTCTGAATGTGAAGATTGATGATCCAAATACAGCCAGCAAACAAAAACAAAACTAATTTATTTTTTTAGACTATTTTGTATGCTTCCTTCTTACCATCTTCTAACATGCAACTGAATGATACTCTCATGCCTGATATAAATGACCTTCAAGTATTTTCACACAACAATTATTTCACAATACAGATTGACACTATAGTTACTCTGATGCTTCTTTTTGAGCAGGTGTCTCGCCCATGGATGGTGACACCGAAAAGAAAGCACAGCCAGATGAAAACAAAGTGGTACCTAATGCATGAATGCCCAGCCAATTGAACAGAATTCATTCAAGAAGAACCTTCAGAGAAACTAGAACATATAATGTCAAAACTTATACATTGTGTTCCAAGAGAACACAGCACACATTACTGGAGTCTGCATTGTTGCATTAGTCCCACCAACTCCTCTCCCGTGTAGAGTAAATCTGTGCATGCATCACCCTGACTAGTGATTTAAGCCTGGTTTATTAAAATTCTAATAAATTCTGCCTCACCGGGTATGGGCCAATAGATTAAGCTCGTCTTCTGCAACATGGTCTCAGATTTCTCTTCCATTTTACCAGACTGGGTCCATTCATTACACAAGCAAATTAGAGACCTTCGAAGCTTCAAATGTCCTTCAAAATAATGCAGTTCCTCCCTGTGACCCTAACAGACAACTTGGCAGAGGGCTGAGTTCAAAAGTGTCACAAACAAGAGCAAACTGAGTCATTTATTACTGCTTCTACTGTGCCTTAGTGTAAGTAAATATATTTGCCAAATTTTCTACTTTTGTGATGGGTGGAAGTATTCCATGTTGAGGCACTTCATACTTCTCAGCCTTCAGCTTTTTACACATAAGACTGAGATACATGAAGAGGACTGATCAGTGAATTTCCATCTGCCTCTTCTTGCCTGCATCCCTTCTTCAAGCTTGTCGCTGTTGAGCCGATGTCGAAACAAGAAGAGGTCGAGATCAAATGGCAAAAGAGGTTAATTTATTTATTAAGTTCAGCTTTTATATACAAAATGGCCGCTCACTGATTGGCCACAGTCATCCGCGCCCTAGGGCTGATTGGATGGAACTCTGTCTGTTTTGAAAACAATTCAGCCAAAACATGAGCTTATCTTTATATTTACAGTTTCAGAGAGAAATCTCCCATGGGAAAGCAGACTTGTGCTGTCACACAAGCTCCAGAGCATTCAAGAGCAAGTGAACCCCAGCTGGCTTAAGGTAAATTCTGGAAGATGATCTAATGGCCTCTTGACTTTGGCTTAGATACCTATATTCTGGCACTATGCAGTTCAGCACAAAAATATTTTGTGAATGCAGCCCAGGTGTAGTTTTTGACAGACCTGTCAGTACTTCAGCTGAAAGGCAACTGGAATTTTGCAGTGACTGAAAATGTGATAAAATTATTTTTGCAGCTCACCAGGTTATAAATTCATCAATTTCCTCCAAAAGCAGACCAAGACAATTTTTATGCATCATTTACAGTTAAACAGGAAATATAGAAATTATGGAAAATTGGCCAACTGAAAATTGTATAAACAATACTAAATGTGAGCCCTGCTGCTTTCAAAAGAGAAGTAACTGATTCCTTTGACTGGGTAGCCTGCAATTATTCAACAGCTAGTAAGGTGAAGCACACTAGGCTCAACACAAGTAAAGTGACATCTTCCTTTATGGATGATGGAAATTTCTTTTACACCTGAGAATACACAGTACATACCTTCCACTTCCACATATTTCTGCCTTTATTGCCCTTGTTGAAGGACTAAAGAAAGGGAAGGTTATACTAAAATCTGATTTATAAGGTGCCTAATTTGGACAAATTAAATCCGTTCCATGCTCATAGCTGAAATTTTGACCTAAATTCTGGGGATAAATTAAATAGTAAATCTAAATAACTGATCTGTTTCTTAGTTAAATTCTTAGGGAAGATGTCATAGTATTCCAGAGGTTTTCTTTTTTAGTGACAAAAGTTTAGAGTAAACGTGGCATGCACTTCTCATGGAACTGTTATTTCAAACAAGGTTTCTGCCTTTTTTTCTTTAAGATACTGGTCATATTCCCTGAATTTTTTCATCTTAGTCCTTCATAAAATTTGACATTCTTTCCTGCACTCCCACATTTGCTGTTCCCCAGCCTCAGGCACATCATGTCCTTCATCTTGCTCTCTGCATGTATATTTACTCTACATCAATCAATCAAACAATCAAGTAATAACATCTTTCATAAACTCCCAGAATATCAGTACAAAAGGCCATCAAAAAAATCTCACTAGACAAAATGAATAGGTGTAATTTCTCTATCTGACAAATTATTTAACTGGCCTAATCTTTATTAGAAGTAAATGATCCTGACAGCTAAAGGCAACCTGAAAAAAAAAGTAATTTAAAAATCAAAGAGAGTACGTAAGAAAGTGATGAACACTGTCTCTGCTGAAGTCATCAGCACTTCCAAATATGTTTTTCTTTTTATGAAATGAAGATGTACAGGAAAACAAGCTATTCAGCAGATAACAAAAGATTAAAACAATCCCAAATGTTCAACATTTTAAAGTTTTATATGTGGTACTCTGGCAAGGACAAGGCCCATTTTAAATAGTACTGCTAATACTTATCACACACAACCCTGAGTACAAAAATAATTATATTTCTTATGATGAACTTCATACAGTCCTGGGGTGTGGGAGGATGTTGGTGGAGATCTTGATTAAGATATTATATTACATAAACCTGAATACTTTTATAGTTCATTCAAAAATATACACTAAATAAAATTAAGAATTATGTATAACACCAAACATTTCTCTATTTATTTTCTTCCATAAAAAGGGAGTGGCTATCCACAGTCTTGTCATTTTTGACTTTTATATTGGAATAAAGATGGATTTCATTACATTAGCTAGGTTTCATCATACTAGCTTTATTTTCTTTACTGCTTCAGTTTGAGGCTTTTTGAGTGAAAAGTTGCTAAAAGGAAGCTAAGTAAACTTGCAATTTAAAGTATGACATTGCTCTGTGAAAAAAGATTGTACAGGAAATCTCCAAACAGAAAACACATTAACAATACATAAGCTTTGAACAAGTGGGAGTTTTTCTGAAAATTGGGTACCAGTTAAACCTGCAGTTATCTTCTGAGTTAGGAGCAGATGAATATAATGATGTCTAATAAATTAATGGCTGTTTTGAAATAAATGATTATATTAAACTAACATTGCTGTATGTCTTTTCTAATCCATGCAATACAAATACAAATTTTCTCTTCAAAAATGGACCAAATCTTTTTATTTAAGTCAAAGACCCTCTTCCTTTTGATGAAGCATTTCTCTGAAAGCAATGAGCAAATCAAATGACAGACACAGACAAGTAGGTACCTCATTACCAGGGCTGAAAGTGAAGTTCTTCACAGTAGCCCTGAATCAGATAAAGTGTATGCCTCCAAAATAATTCATTGAAGTTATGTGTTTAGAATGTAGATGGAGTCAATCAAAAGTAAATTTTCTCATTTACATTTGGTCTTTTGCCTTTCCTTAAAGAAGAATAGAAGATCCAATAAAACTGATTGCTTTCTAACTACCTAAGACTATGGTTCTGTTAATTTTGAAAAGAAAAATTAGAAATAAGACAAGCATATTTGGCTAAAATTATCACTAGTGGTTAATTCTATCCCTGTGAAAAAAATTTTCAATTTCAAAGGATGGTATTTTTCTCAAAAGAGGGACAAAAACTAATTCCAAATTTCCATGTGGTTAGCCAGAGAAACAGTTTCTCTGGGTAGTGTGTATGAAAGCAAATAAAATTCTGTGCAGCTGAGTCAAATACCATCATGTGCAAAAGTTCATGCCAATATGCAGGGGATGGGAAAGAAAGGACAACACAAACTCAAGAAAGGTAATTTGCAGATATTTGTCCATGAAAATGTGAAAGGGCTCACATTGTCAGAGTGATATCTCCCAGGCAATGACACCTTAGACAGAAATGGCAACAAATACAAGATGTGTTTGCTGTGACATATTCATAATATTTTATTTCTTTATTCATTTGCTTGGCTAGAACACATATTCCTGCTTGAAATATGGGCATGGTTTGTAATTGCTCAATATTTAGTTTCTGCATATTGAATACAAATAGAACTCAACCAGCTGTATACAATTTGCATCTTATTATAATTCCCTTAGAAAACTACTATCCAGTCCAAAATGAAAATGGGAGAAAATAGTATAGTTCATATATACAGATAGATAGTTAGACAGACAGATACGAAACAATTACTAAAATGTGAATCTATAAATATGTACTTCTGTAAGCCTATATCTACAACATAGATTTGTCTGAGACACAGATTTATATACACATACATATTTTCACTTAGTTATATGCTCGTTTATGTAAATCATGTCTATGCATATGTACACACACGTACACACACACACCCCTCCCTATACATCTATTTACCACATAAACACAAAGGATTGAAGTTGGAATGACAACCGTCCTTTACAATTCTCTTTCTCAAACAGGGCCTCCCACAGCTTTTGATCAGGATCATGTAAAGATGCCTTTTGAATACTTCCAAGGATGGAGATTCCACCACATCTTGAGCAAACTGTGTCCCTCTCCGTCACCCTTACAATGAAAAAGTCTTTCCTGACATTCATACAGAACCTCCTGTGCTTCAGTTTCTGCCACTTGCCTCTGGTCCTGTCTCTGGGTACCACTGAAAAGAGCCTGGCTCTGTCTTCTTTGCACCTTCTCTTCAATTATCTATATACAGGCATAAGATCCCTCCAGAGCCCTCTCTTCTCCAGGCTGAACAGCCCCAGCTCTCTCAGCCTTTCCTCACAGGAGAGGTTCTCCAGCCCTTACTCACCTCTGTCGTCTTTCACCAAATTCATTCCTCTTGTACTGAGGAGCCCAGAACTGCACACAGCACTCCACATGTACCTCACCAGGCTGAGCAGTGGGGAAGCACCAGCTCCTTCAACCTGCTGACACGGCTTTGCCTAATGCAGCCCAGGTTTCCCTTTGCCTTCTTTACTTCAAGGACACACAGCTGGCTCCTGTAAATATATGCAAACTTACATATGTACAAACTTACATATGCTTTGATTTACCCTGTTCTTGATAGAGAGAATTAAAAGATTTTAAAAAAGTAAATCTTGCGTGGAGTAATGTACAGCATTTTTCTCTTCAAGAGATATAGGATTGTTTAATATGTCCCAATATTTTTCAAAGTTCTTGTATAGAGATACATACACTCTGTTTTTATCTCACCAAATTTTTACTCACTGACAGTATGAAGTTAAATAACAGCTTTAATATTCCCTCAAACAGGATAAAACATCCTTTGGGGAATGGAAATCTATAGGGAATAGTATATATCTATCACTTTTTCAACCTTGCTGGATCTTGGAACTCAGCCCAGATTCAGTCATTAATTCTGCAAATCCAAAAGTGTCTAAGCTTCACTTTAAATAAATTTAAGGATTCAGATTCTCAGTGGCACTCAGGAGGTTTCATCCAGTTTAAACTAAGCCTAATGGAAGTTAGTGACTTTGTGAACCTCTGTGTAGGTACATAACACAGAGACCAAGCAGGCGAAATCCCTGCCTTCCTGCCTAAATGTCCCAGCACCAAAGATGTTGTATTTATATTAGGAGATTTGACAGACTGAAGTTCTATTACCCCTTACATTTTGAGACATATCAGCACCTCGGTTTGTTCAAGGTTTAAAAACCTGAATGTTTTTCTATCAAAATTCCCCACTTAGATTATCCCTGTCATCCCATGCCATCAGTGCAATACCCCCGAGTCTGGTGAGTTAAACGAGAATGAAGGAGCAAAAGACCTAGATTTTAGATTCTCAGCAGCAGGAGGGCTTTGAAGGATCTTCTACTCACTGAGAAATTTCACCAGGATTATGGGTAGAGAGCGGTTAGAAAGAAAAGAAAGCTTGATTCAAAATTGGTGTCAAAAGGGACAGTTTTTGGTCTTGTAGATAATGTTTGAAGAGAGGAGCCTGTACTTTTAACTTCTTTTGTACACTTGAACTTTTCACTTCCACTGCCCCTGGAAGCCAGGATGTCAAAACTCACCTTGTGTGGGACCTCTGCAGCCCTGTTGGGATACCCATGCAGAAAGAAATGAGACACCTGGGGTCAGGGAGAGACCAGGCAAGGGTTACCAAGCTCTACAGCAAAGGGTGGCAGTACATCTCATCTTGCAAATCTGGGTTACAATCTCATTGTAAAAAAAGAGAACCTAAGACTTTCTCACCACCAATCCCTTAGTAACTGCAACTAGCCTTGACACCAGGCTTATTCCCTTTCTTCAGGAGCATAATCGCATAGTTTATGGTAAATTTTAACCTCCAAGGATCTGACAGGAAATTTCCTAATCCTAGCTTTTCTGAAAATCTCATAGTTGATGCTGTGACAAACTCCACAGGGGAAGTTATAGATTCACAAATCCCAGGCTGAAGTGATTTTCTTCTGCTTTATGCATGGGTATCCTAACTAGAGGACTTTTGTGTAAAAAATAGGGTCTGATGCTAAAAGTGGATAACTAACAGAGATAACTAAGTTCTAAGATGATTTCAAACTGATTTATTTCTTTAATGTGTTGCACTGCCTCTCAGGTAAACACACAAATCTAAGCACATAGTGGATTTCCAGATGCAATCTTCCTGTCTATTTTTATTCCACACCTACCTACTTAGTATACACATCCTATATATCCTCTTCAATATATATTTAACTTTCCCCACCTACTGCAGAAGAATTGAAAACCCGACACAAATATTTTGATATCAGTCCTAAAGCCAGATGTGTGATAATACTCAATGAGTGAAAATCTGACCTGAAAAACTTTTACTCTATGTGGAAACTTCCTCATATCTCACAGGAGATTATGAACTTAGAAAAATATGGAAAATATACTTCTGGAAAACATACCTGCTCAAAAGTAACATAGCATTTGTTTTCCCTTTTCTCATCACTCAATAAGAAAGGCTATTCATTTTCCAAGTGTCAAAGAAAGATCATGGGTGAATTGGACTTACCAGACATTTTTCATTCAAAAATCTCCAGAAGCTAACATTTTCAGACTGGAACCATTCACAAACAGCTTCCTTGTTAACACCTTTTGTAGTTCAACTCTTTTTGTTTAATTCAGCTGAGTACAAAGTGAATGTTCTGGTTTTTTTCTTATGACCTTTATGTTTTTAATAAATAAAGATCTGTCATGTTTTTCTAGCCAAACACAGCACCCATGCTGTAGAGGTGTGTAAGTTAATTAGCTTTCATGGTTTAAAGTCAGGTGAACCTGAACATCTGCTTTATTTCTGTTTGTCATTCTACAAAGCAGTCATGAGTGATCAGCTGTGTCTCATGCCAGGTTTTTCTTTCAAGTGGCCTCACGGAGTTTGTTCTGGGTGAGTGAATGATAAAGGAAGGACACAGAATCAGGGTGGTTGCAGTAGAGCTGGACACAATGCCCATGGTTGTCCAAATAAAACAAATTCATAAATTTTTGTCCCCCTTCTGGCTGAAAACTCTCTAATATGAAGATTTCCAACAGGATGGATGTGCTGATTTTTATCTACTTCAAGGTACAGCTCAAGTGAGATTCATGGCAGCAACTGAAGCTGAAGTAAACTAGGTAGTTAGAGAGAAAGTATCAGTGTATAAAATTCCACTGGGCTGCAGACAGCACAACTGTGGAAGACAAATGGATTCCAGCATCACAGACTGTTAGATCTGGCTGAGGCCCTGCATTCCTTAATGTCCATGTGTACAATTTGTGTTTCACAGGACAGGTATCATTTCACAACTCTGGCTACTATCGTTACTATCTTCATGCAGGTATAGGCAAGAACAAAGACTCTTGAATAAATGTTACCTTTTCAAGGTGAGAGTGAACATTAAAAGTTCAGTGGGATATCCCAGCCTAGTTTAGTGCTCTTGAGTATGTACCTGGGTGTGCCAGTTCTTGTAGATAGAAACTGGAAGTGAATGCAGAGACCACTAACACAGCCATTTTAATCTGTTCTTAAACAAGGTGTAGGAGTTTCAGTACCTGAAATACCCTTCGTGAGTCATAGGATTAGATCTACTCACAGCCAGTAACTGAAGACACAACAGTGAAAAGGCACAGACTGATGGAGGTGTACAATACCGTGTTTCCCAGGATCTCTTGTGCAGTGCTGGCATCCGGGAAAACAGCCTTCCTGCTGCTGGGGACAATATAGACCTGTGGCTATCTCCAAACTTGGTCCATAAAGAGAATTCAGTCTTCATCCCTTCAGTTCTGTAATGGCATTAATCCCTGGCCATTTCTTTAGCATTGACCCCTCCCTTTACTCAGACAGCTCAGTCCTGTCTAGGCTCTTGCTCTTCAGAACAGCAAAATTCTTGGTCTGTAGTGCTGAGAGGCTTAAACTGTCAGTGAGCATTTTTTCACCCCACTGAGTCTGATAACACTTTTATTCACTGCACAACATTTCTATCTTTTTTTTTTCTTTTGGTCTTAAAGCCTAGCAGCTTTGACAGCTACATAATATCCCTAAGTGTTTAAAAGTGCTCAGTATAGTCTTGTTTTGAGAATTGCAAAGTTTTATTCTTGCTAGTCATTTACCGCCTTTAAACATTCAATATCTTTTGATGAAAAGGGATTCTTTGAGGTAACAGGAGGAAAAATATTCTCTCCAGCTTACTTTGCAACTTTCTTCAATTCTTCAAGACATCATTAAAACTTTTCACTTCAAATGTTTGAAATCAGTTCTTTCTGCCATCAGAAATGAAAAACAAGGATTCATATTACTAAACTTTACTAATATGTTCAAGAGTTCCATAACAGGACCTTTATATTTAAATGAAGCCCTGGAGACTTAGAAGAACCAGCTTCTCAAACATCCAATGCTTTTTCTCCCAGTCATTTTCCAGCCTTTTACTAGACTCTCCAGTTCCTCAATACTTTTCTTGTACTCAGAGAGGAGAGGACCACTCTGGACTCCTCCAGGTGCAACCAGCTGTGTGTAAAAAAAAGGTAAAAACCATGTCTTTCAGCCATCTGTCTGTCTATGCAATTGATAATTCAGCCTACCACACATTTTTACTTTACTGCTGTCAGGGTACACTGCTGACTCCCACCCAGCAGGCCCCCAAACCCTTTTCTGCAGATTTGTCACTGAGCCAGTCAGCTCACAGCCTATATCACAGCACAGGGTGGCCCCAGGTGCAGAACTTTACCTCCGGTGCTGCTGAACTTTATGTGGTTCTTGCTGGCCATGCCTCCAGCTTCCTGAGGTTCCTCTGGTTAAGACAATGTGATCCTGAAAGACTTTCATAAAATATTTGGAAAGTAATTGTGACCTTTATGATATTTTAAACACATTAACATATAAGGTAGTTGAAGTTTAAATAGACAAAAAAGAAGACAAATTGTATTACATGGCATGTAAACATGCACAAGCTGCATAAATGAATGTATTAGAGGTCTTGTAATATCAATAGGAATTTTTGACAAATGGTTCTTTTAAATTTTTAGCAAATATGTTTGGGAATATTTACATTTAAGACCTGCTTGTCATTTTATTTTGCTGTCGCAAAGAAATTATAAGTGTAAACCAGAAAAAAAAAACAGGCAATAAGGCTTTGCTTGTCAGGAGCAATAAAAATAATTATCTTTGCCACTGATTCAGGGAAAATAATCTTACATCTTGGATTCATGAATAATATTCCCAGTAACTAAAGAGAAGTGATAGTCCTGAACTTCAATATAACTTAGAAAATGTTTTTGTTTCATTATGTTTTTTCTGTTCATACTGATTAATTATCAAAATTTAACTAATGGACTTTACTTGGGTTATCCAAGAAAAACCATTAATTCTCTAGCAAAACACCCAAAAAAAAAAAAAAAAAAAAAAAAAAAAAAAAAAAAAAAAAAAAAAAAAAGATGCAGGAAACTGGTTAATTAAAACCATTAACAACTCAACACTATTCAGATAAATAGCAAAGGGATTTCCACACATGAAAATAACTTTAACATGGCATCTTAACACAACCCTCAACAGCAATGCACACAATGTTGTTTCATTCTTGTTCCTCAGGGACCATGCAGCAGGGATCTCAACATTCTGACAGGGAGCAGCCTTGACTGAGTTATGTTTCAGGAATGGTATAGAGTGAAATACAATCAACACTTTTGTCTGTAGTGTTACTTAACAAAATACAGGTTTATTTCAAGCTTCATTTTTAAAGTGGAGATTGTCAGTTATATTAGGTTATAGTACTCTGGAAAATGTCAAACAGAAATTTGAATATGCCAGAGGCATGTCACATGCTAAAATGTCTCCATTAAGAGACTTTCACAGTAGCTGGGGTGGAGATTTTTTAGAACAAAATTTAACTAATTCTCTAAGATTTCAAAATGTCCTTTTAATCTGGAACTTACAGACAGTCAGCTATGCCATAGCTGCACATTCCTTCACCCTCTTATGAGAATTAAAATGAACATATATTGTATGATAATAATTACATATTTCTATGAAAATACTGTACATTTCTTAATGTGAAATTGGGTGCAAACATCAGTTATATGAAGTATTGTCACTTCCGATTATCTGACATTCATTGACTCATCTGGTATACAATATCCACCATCTGTGAAGCTATTATATTTATTTAAAATGCTGCCTACTCTCCATTTTCATCCAGGAAATATATTCCTTCTATTGTCAGTACATCTGGACAGTTGTACAAATAAGGCAGATGAGTTTTGGGACCTTTTTGTTCAAGCACTTTGCTTTTTCAGATTCTTTGAAAACTCTTGGGTATCTAGATTTTAGGAGCCAAACATCTTGGCCGTATTTAAAATAGGAAAGCTCGGCTATTACCGCAGCCTGCTGGAATTTTCATGTCCTCACAAGCTGAGGACTAGACTGCAAGTGTTTAGATCCAGATTATTGTAGCTATGAGAGCTAGAAAATTCTTCCAGAGCACCTGGTAAAAAGCACTTACCAATGTGCACTGCCTGACAGCATTGCCTCTCCTAGAGTTGTGTCACCAAGACTGTGCTCCTCCAGGAGCACCAGTGGCCTCTCCATACTCACTCTGTCAGATGGGACTCATTGTTTTGCAGAGCAGCTCAGCAGTGGCTTGACCAATGGGGCCAGGAAGGTCTTTCTTAGTGAGTAAATATCAAAATAAGGGACAGAATTTACATGTTATAATTTCACATACTAATTAAGCACACATATAACTACCAGCACGTGGTGGAGCCTGAGGGCTTCTGTGTAGATACGAAAATGAAAATTTTGTCACTTAATACCTTGGAGCTTTTCTTCCTCATTTAAACTTTCTGGTTTTCTTCTTGTTTTCTAGTAGTTGACAGATCTGAATTACAGTCAACTACAGTAAGTGCCTAAGAACCAATTGTTGATCTGTCACTGTGATGAGTAGCTGTTATCACTATCAATGGTGTCATACACCTGCATTTTAAAGCCAAATCCCTCATCCAGCTTTTCTAGGCAAGGCGGTATCTGCTAATCTATTCACTGAAATTAACCTATTCCTCATTTTTGTTCAAGGTCTCATTTTTCTTGTATTACCAAATGGGCTCAATTTTTGTTTCTTCTAGAGGAACATTGTACCTGCTTTTCCACCTCTTTCCAGATTTTATGTTTCTGATACAAAAATTTATAAGGTAGAAACAAAACAAATCAACAAAACATTCCTGAGCATTTGACTAGTAAAAAGAAATTGGATGCTTATGTCTGAGCCTATTAAAGGAGTGCTTAGAATTCTTTAAACGCTGTGTATTCTGTTTCTTCTTTCAGAAGGATATTATGGCAAGGAAATCTACACTATTGACAACATTCATCAATTTTCTTAACATCTTCCCTAAATTCCCACCCTGAGCAAAGAGAAAATAGCCAATGAATGTTCTGATCTACACATAAATCCAGCAGCCACTGACAAGGAGGAAAGGGGATGCTTTGGACACACTGAAACATATATATTTATATTAAATTTTCCCTTGTAGAAAAATGAAAAATTCAGAACACTTTTAACAGTTTCTATCTCTTAAGTCTTTAATATTCTCAGCAAGACTGTTACGCAAACTGATAGATCAAAATACTGATCAGTAATGTAAAAGGTTCTATTTTAATTTTATTGTTTCTCAGATGATTACTGCACATTCACCTCTTAAAACCTCCCCATACCCAATATTAAACACCATAAGAGAATTAACTTTTATTCTTCCCTCTGCACTGCTTCAACAGAAAAAAATTTAAATTCAGATCCAGAAAGGAAGGAGTACATTTTTCTCTGACTTGTGATTGATACTTGATTGATTGATTGATACTTGAGCTCTTGCACCTGAGGTTGGTATCCTTGGACTCTGGAGATTCTGCAATGTAGACATCAGTATCCAGGGGAAAGACCACAATTTCTTATCATACAGCAAACAAACATTTTGAAAGTACCCTTCTTCAGAAACTGTAACAACATCTTAATTTTATACTTTTTGTCAACTTTTCAAACAAGAAATATTAATCATATTGTTTCTGTTTGCCTGCATTGACTGCAGAAAGGGCCCAGATGACTTAAGGTAGAGGACTCTTTTTAGAGTCAAAGATCCAACCTGTACAGTTTTATCTTTATCCAAGCAGCAAGACATTCAGCTCCTAACTTGAATCCCACTTTCATCTACAAAGTAGGTAGAGTGGTGTAGGGTTTTTAAGGTACATTAAATTCCTATGATGAAAGGTACTATAGAAGTGCAAAGTAGTTATCATCCTTGACTACACATCTGCAGCTCCTCATAAGATATTTGCTGTGCTGTTATTTCTAATGTCATTTCTCTTTTAGTCTCAGATGACATCTTTGATGTTCACATGATTTACTGCCGATGTTGTTTTATTTATTATGCACGTCTCTGTGCTACCTTTTAAAAACAACTGATTTCATTGTGTTTGATCAGTGTTCTTTTGTCAATAGTTAAATTATTGACTTCCACAAACCAATTAGTTTTACAATAGTTTTAAATTCTTTCTTCATGCCTGTCTCTGTTGACCTATTAAGACACTCTATATTATCATCAAAGTATATTTGGAAAAGTCTGTCATGACTTCAGGCTAGAAGGGACAGATATTACAGCGAGCAGAAACAATCTTTCACAGTGTTTTCAACCAGATATTTCAATTTGTTTTGAAACTGAATTTATGCCAGATAAGAAAAAGGACTGAACATCTTGAAAAGCTTTCAGTGCACAAAGAATGCTCGGTAAGGACAGAGTACTCACTTCTATATTTTGCCCTGGCATTGATTTCTCATAGCATTTATTGCGCTTTATGTAGCTTTTAAAATATTTTCACAGTAACTAATATTTGAAAGTTAAAAGACTGATGATTTCATCCAAACATGTAAGTAATTTTCAATATTTTTAATGTATGGGACTGTAGCTATTTTCAGGTAAACAACAAGCATTTATAGGGCCTCCATGCACACAAGAGTCAATATAGCATATATTCGGGTTTTTTCCCTTTTGATATTCTGAACGCCATAAAAATATTTCACAAAATGTCAGGGATATAGAAAACCAAAACTGTAAATGAAGAAGTTCATCATCATTGCCCAGTAATGGATAGAATCTTTTTAGACAGTTATTTAAGACTTAAGTAAGGAGGTGTTTTATGTGTTTATTGTTGACAAAGATGTCAACAATACAGTGCCGCTGTTGTACTTTAACACAGCTTGTGAGAGTTTTGCTGCAATATGGAATTTCTACTCTTCAAAATAAGTGGACTTTAATTTTCAATGACCTGTGTCTCCAGACTGTGAGAAAAGGTCAAAGTAAATTCAACAAACAAAAAACCCAAAGAAACAAACAAAAAAAACCCAAAAAAACCCAAACAAACAAAAAAAAGAAAAACACAAAAAACCCAAGCAAAACCAAAAAAACCCACAAACCTACAAAACAAAACAAAAAAACCCACAAGCAGAATTCCAATTCTGCAAATTTAATTTAATTTTTCTTTTGGCTTGAATTTGCCTGCCAGGGTGCCAACCTTCAGATACTTGAAAAGTCAGGAAGGATGGAGATATGGATGTTTGAAGTACCTGGAAACTGCTGAGGGAGTTCCTGCACACTGTTTCATTCCCAAAGGTCTGGAAGCTGGTCAATAAGGTAGTGCCTGTGGGGAGATGTTCCCGTGACTCCCAAGGAAAAGCAACAGAAGGCAAATCAATCCACTAACCTGTTTTCAAACAAGTTTCAGCAATATACTGAGGTCTGGAGTCAAAGCAGGGAGCAGCAAGGAGGAAAAGTAGCTTCAGGACATTTGTAGAACTGTATGGCAGTCATTTCACCTTGCTAGTGTTTTGAGAAAACATATAAGAAAACGATATTGCACAGTTTGGAAGTAGTGTAGTGCAGAAGCCAGTGGCTTAAGTCTTTAAATTAGAATCAATAATTAATTTCCAAGCGTGAGGGTCTGATTCCATCCCACTTAATTCTACAGATAAAATAGTGCCTTTAAGCATTGTAATTTCTTATAGATTACCCCTAAAAATGCAAAAAGAGGAAACATTTCAGCTACCATCTGGATATTACCACCCTGCTTCTACAAGAATAGGATCATCCTAATTTAGGATGCTAATTGAGCTTTCTCACAAGAGAGTGTAATGCTGGGTAAATTAATCCAGGTTTTTGTTTCCACTATGAATCTCATATCTACCTATCACATAGCTACCTATGCTTCAATACAGCACACAGAAACAGAGAATGTCTCAGAAGGGCTATTCAAAAACATCCGAGGTTATGTGAGGGACTGGCAAACAATGAAAGAGGGTAAACTGGAGGACATAGCATTGGTGCCACCATCATGTAAAGACAAGAGACCATACCTGTGTTTCCAGCTTGAGAAGACTCAAGCCCATGTCACCTGTTTCCTGGTAGAATGCTCCATCCATCAGGGTGCAGAAAGGACAGGGGCACTGGGGAAAGGGACCTTTGCCCAGATTCTCATGGCTTGGAGTCAACAGAAAGCTAAGCCAGGAAAAGCCAGATACCAGGAAAGCAAAACCAAACTATAGGCTCTGTGCCTTAGATACTGCACTGCAGCTCCTTCAGAGGGAAAGTGTTTCTCCTTCCTCCAGAATTTTGTATAATTTTATTAATTAAACTGAATCCAAAAGAGCCCTGCAATGCGGAATTATGCTAATAGCATAGAGACACAGGGGCCTCCTCCTACTTTTGGTATGCAATAGCCATTTTTCAGTACTCTCAAACCACAGGGTGCTGAGTTCTGAGAAACTGAAGACTGGCACAGTTTGCCAGCACTGTGCCTTAATTTTGATTTATGTTTTCTTCCCTCCAGAAATAAAGGGAATTTAGAAGTGATAAATGGTTGCAATATATCAAGGTCTGATTTTATTTTCTGGAATTCTCTTTGTTCTGTAGAATATTGTGAGAAAAATTACAATTATACAGGCTTTAAACCTTGCCTGCAGTGAACAGCCTTTTTGAATATTAATGAGAACACACACACAAAATAAAATTTCAGGCAGAAGTTACAATTGGGCTAAAATGAACGAAAGGAATTATTTTGCTACCAACAATGAACAAGCTGGTGATCTTCCATGGTTTATAATGAATAAATCAAATAAACAAATGTAATAAATGACTGATTTTGGAAATATTATTTAGAAATAAATAGAAAACACAGGTAAATAAGATTATGTTATGCAAAGGGATGTTTGACTCCTACCAGAAAAAGGAACTATGAGAAAGGGTTTACAGAAAAAGAAACAGGTTTGTACAGTAAACATCACGACATTGAATCAGGACAGCAATGACACATTGCACATAGCAGCAAACTTGCTTATAGTGTCACAGGTTAGGGCAGCTCATTTTGTCTCTTTGCTTTTCCTACAGATATAGATACAGCCTGGGATTCCAAGTTGCTGCTTGGTGAAACTACAAAGAATATCAATTTCATGCAGCAGCTGCACAGAGCCCTGGGGTTGCATTTCCTGTCAGAAGTGCTGAAATTACTTTTTTTTTGAAATTTCATAAATTTTCATTTCAGTCTGATTTGGACAGGACAGGTAGTCCTGCTTTATTTCTGTCGTAACTTGTGATGGCATTCTGCAATACATCCACATTCTCTTTGTTTTTTACCAGTGGAGATAACATAGAGTTTTGAAGCACATGAAAGATAACACAGGTTAAACAGGATATTCCCATGTCATTTATTGAATTCTATCCTGTAAAAGGTTTGATTTATCATAGAGATACTGTGCAGTCTGATACATTTATTTTATTTATACAGTTTTGTACCATTTTGCTAATCCTTGGCTACTGTGGATAAACACAAAGGTAGTTTGGGCACCTGTATTTTAATCTTGACATGATTACATGTGACTACAGTGAGTGAAGTCAAGGGGAAAATGCTGTTGATATTAAACAAAAGAGAAATTCCTCTGGCAACATCTGGGATAAAGTGAAGATTGCATAATTTAGAGCTGCCCATGGTCACACTGAATTTTTGTTCTGTCTGCTAAACACACTTCATCACCCAATAGTGAAGTTTGTGAATCCTGCTCTGTAGAGTAGTCATGGTAATAGTTATACATTTGTTAGCACACTTCCTGAAGCCAAATATTTAAATCCAATAGAGACCCCACACACCACGATCAACATCTTCTGTAACTCATTCTAATACAGGCAACCAGATATTTTTTATTACTTCATGTTGGTTTAATAATGCAGTTTCATATCCCTGAAGATATTAATAGCTGCAGTGAAACTTGGCTTTCCAGAGCACACTCATTGTGTTTTGCAATGTTAAGAGATACTTCACTGGCTTTTGGCCAGTAAGTTGTTTTTTTAGGGAAAATCCCATTTTCCTCTTTGTTTTCTTTTTCATTTCTGAACCATTTTTGTAACTATGCAGTCTCTAAAAATAGTACTGTACCACAAAATTAAAAGAAAGGGAAAAAATTCAGTGACGCAAAGCATGGTGTGCACAATGCTTCATACTTTGACAGCTTGTGTACCTTGGCAATTTATGGCATGAGAGCAAAACTGAATCCCTCAGTCAATGCTGGAGGTTGCTCCTTTTACATATCATAGAATCATAAAATGGTTTGTGTTGGAAAGAACATTAAAGTCTATTTAATTCCAACACCTTCCACTAGACCAGGTTGCTGAGAGCACCATCCTGCCTGGCCTTGAAAAATTCAAGGGATGAGGCATCCACGACTTCTCTGGGCAACCTGTGCCAGTGTCTCACCACTCTCACAGTAAAGAATTTCTTCCCAACCTCTGATCTAAACCTTCCCTCTTTCAATTTAAAAGCATTATCCCTTGTCTTGTCATTGTCTGCCCATATAAAAGGTCTCTCCCCAGCCTTCTTGTAGGCTTTCTTTAGGTAGTGGAAGGAATGAAGTGTCCCAGAGCCTTCTCTTCCCCAGGCTGAACAAGCTCAACTCTCTCAGCCTAACTTCATAGGAGATGCCTTCAGAAAACTCCTTAGAAGAAAAATCCCAGAGGTATTCCAAGGGTCACTAGTTAATATTGAGAACTGTATGAACAGTCAGTCTGCTCCAACCAATCCACTCCAGACCAGTTCTTAAACTTTTGGGCCCCATGCATCCAGAAAAAACAGATCTATCAACTTCTTCATGGGAGCTGACAACTATATGAAGGAGACTCACATTGTTATTCTTTCCCTCACATCAGTGAAGAGGAGATGGCGAGCCTTTGAGATGACTAAAGGTGCAAAGAGGCATCATATTTACACACTGAGGAAGGGCAGAACTCCTAGCAGGCCTACTTGTTGGGTGATTTTACTTGTGGGGTGGTCTTACTTAACATGAAAATGGAGGTGCTTCTGCAAAAAATGCTTGTATTTAAAGAACAAGAAAACTAGTTGCAATTGTAGTCAGTGATGTTACATTTTCATAGCTAAGCCAGCTTTCTCCCCATTTTTCATAAAACATGCCAAAATTCACCTTTTCCTTTCTTTTTTTTTTTTTTTAATGTGCATGAAAATCATTAAACCCGCTGAAGTCTAGTTACATATCCTAAGTCTGGAGCTGGGAAATATCCAATAACAAGTAACTTAGGGGTAAGCTAACAAGAATGTTTTCTACAACAACCTGTTGCTTGATGTCTACAGCAGCTGTTCATAGTCCAGGAGCCATCTTTGTGCAGTGTCTGATCAGCAATGCACATTCCCATGTGTTACATGGAAAACAGCTTCTCCCTGGTCTTAAATGTACAGTGCTCTTAGGTACTCTTTTAGTGGCTACAGAGGAGGACTAGGAGCAGTGATGGTAAATCACAGTACTCTTTTTAGGTGGAAGAAGGAAAAGATTAGATTCAGGCTTGCTGAGGAGAGAGATGGGCTGTCATGCACTGTCACAGGAGCTCTGTGAAACATCCCTAAGTGCCCTCCTGCAGAACCAGCCTCCTTTCTGGACACTTGGCATATCTACAAACACCAACATTTAGACAGCTCTGTTTAGCTGCCTAACTAAACTCCCTGCTTTAACATAGGAGTTAATGCCATCGTAAATATTTGACAGCATCTCGCAAGGCCTTCATCAACCTCCAGGAGGATTCAGGCCCTCCACACATCCAGCCCCAGGGATGTGTCTGTGTTGCAGCACATGAATTGAGCCTTTTGTCACTGATTGGCTGAAATGCACACTGGCCTCATTAACAATATTGATCATTGATTGATAACTTGTGATTCCTGACGTCTGTTTCTAGTTTTACACACACACACACATCTGTAATGCCACTTGAAATGCTTCAGGATTTGAAACCTCTCTGGGTGGAACTCACATATATAACACAGGGTTTGTGGGAAATCAGCTGGAAGCCAGGTGAGCAAGTGACACAATGTGACTGCATGGGCTGCCCAGTAATGCTTCCAGGTGGCTTTATGGGGAGATAAACCCTGCAAGACTTGGCAAGAAAAAAGCCAATTATATTATTATTCATATATTTTTTGTGTCTTTTCATAGTAATTGAAAAATTAGACATTCATCAGCAGTGTCGAAATGCATTCTCATTTTAAATGCATGGTTTAAATGCAAAGACTGGTACTTCTGAGTAGCAAAGAATTTTTGTAAGGAACTACCTAATCTTCTATTTGAATTTTTTAGTCTACTTTGATATTAATATGCAGGGATTGTGTCTAAATATATATTTCCAAGTTTCTAGTATGGCTTATTCAGAATAGCAAAATTAATAAGATCAGCAATACATACTGCAGGATGGAAAATCTTTAACTGAAATGAAGAATTTTGTGTTTGAGAAAGTCTTTGACTGACTCCTCTTGTATATGTCAAGAGCAGAAAGCAGATAAACCTTTGGTCAAAAACTCTGGGTCAAATCCTGCTCAGAGTGTTGTATGAGAAAGTAATACTCACTTAGCCCCTCTTTCTTCTGTTGTTCACTTACAGTTTGCCTAGAGGTCTGATCTCAAATTATTTGGTTCTTTGCATTTTGAACAGATTAATTTATTATGATCGGGGTGTGTTTATTTACTTTGAACTAACATGCATTGTTCAGATAAATTGAGTTGTTTTGCTATTTAACATTTTAGGATTTTTGTTATAGTGTTCTCAGAGCCCTCTAGGCAATGGAACAAATTGATGGAAAGTAAATTATTAACGTACATTCAGTCAGGCATATCTAATCAGCCCAATTTGAAGTCATTATGTCTTATATAAACAAGTACTGTATATATTTAAATATTTATCATAACAATTCATAGAGTGGCTAGAATGTAGAATACCCAATACTTCTTTTAAAAAGTATCTGAAATGTTATGTACAACTTCAGCATCTGTAAGCATAAGATCTCTAGAAAGGGAAGAGTGAATAGATGGAGAACCAATTTGTTTATGGTGGATTGGGTTGTGGTGGCTGAAAAAGGACATAATGATCTGTTGTGATGATGAAACTCAAAAATTTATTCCTCTTTGGGCATTTAATTTCTAATTTGAACCTTATTAATCACTTTTTCCAAAGTGTGGTTAATGACCAGGTGAGAAGTTAAAGGGAATGTAGGGCTTTCTCCTCATTTGGTAAAATTTACTTTTGGCTAACACTGGGTCAAATAAATTGAAAGAAAGCAATTGAGTGAAAGAATTGTGAAAAGATGCCCATATTTTAACATTTGGCAGATATTTCTCATTGATATATTCCAGGGAAGCATAACAGTTCCAAAATTTTGTCCTTAGAAAGATACTGCAAGGAAACATGAATGCAGTTGCATGACAGCTAAAACTCTCTTTGAGGTCTTCTTCAGAGACCATATTTTTTCAGAAGAGGTTAAAACCTCTAGTAGAAAGCATTTTATGTCCATAGTATCTTCCAAGGAAGGAAACCAAAGTTAAAAAAAGCTAAAACAAGTCAATGCTGGAATCTCACAGAATCACAGAATATTCTGAGCTGGAAGGGAACCATCAAGATCATCAAAGTCCAACTCCCGGCCCTGTGCAGAACACCCCAAGAATCAAACCATATGCCTTAGAATGCTGTCCAAATACTTCTTGAACTCTGTCAGACTTGGTGCTGTGACCACTTCACTGGGGAGCCTGTTCCAGTGCCCAATCACCCTCTGAGTGAAAATTTTTTTTCTGATGTCTAACTTAAACCTATTCCGATTCAGCTTCAGGCTATTCCCTCAGGTCTTGTCAGCAGTCACCACAGAGCAGAGAGCAGTGTCTGCTCCTTCTCTTCTTCTCACGAGGAAGTTGTAACTGCAGTGAGGTGTTCCCTCAGTCTCCTCTTCTCCAGGCTGAACAGACCAAGTGCCCTCAGTCACTCCTCACACAGCTTCCCCTCAAGGCCCTTCACCATCTTTGTTGTCCTCTTTTGGATGCTCTCTAATAGTTTAATGACTTTCTTTTATTATGACACCCAAAACTGCCCCCAGCATTCGAGGTGAGGCCGCCCCAGTGCAGAGCAGAGCAGGACAATCCCCTCCCCTGCCTGGCTGGTGATGCTGTGCCTGATGCCCTCAGGACAGGGTTGGCCCTCCTGGCTGCCAGGGCACTGCTGGCTCATGTTCAACTTGGTATTGACCATGACCCCCAGGTCCCTTTCTCCAGTGCTGCTTTCCAGCCTCTCAGTCTGTGCACAGAGCCAGGGTTACCTCATCCCAGGTGCAGAATCCAGCACTTGGCCTTGCTAAGCCTCATATGGTAGGAGTCCATCTCTCTAATCTGTCCAGGTCTCTCTGAAAGGCCTCTTGTATTTCTCTCTGTGAAATTCAGTAATTCAAAACTGTTTTTGAAAATGTTGGTCAAATTTTAATTTTCATGTTTCAGCTTTAAAACTGAAACAGAAATAACAACTATTTGTTTTGTGGTTTGAGAGAATCTGTCTTTGATCCCTCCTTTCACTACCATTTTGATTTCTCTTATCTCTACCTGTATTTTCTCCTAAACAAAGGATGGGAAAGAAAATGAAAGGAAGAAAGGCAGGCAGGCAGGCAGGCCGGCAGGCGGGAAGGCAGGAA
>VZTJ01003509.1:403254-502701 GCA_013397795.1 Orthonyx spaldingii
GGAAGGAAGGAAGGAAGGAAGGAAGGAAGGAAGGAAGGAAGGAAGGAAGGAAGGAAGGAAGGAAAGGAAACTCATAGCAAACTTTGATGTAATTTTAATATTTTTCAAACTGACAAAAAGCTGAAAATTATTGAAGTAGAATACCTAATTTATAAAATTATTTCTTCAATAAAAATATAGGTTTTAGGGGGTTTTTTCTACAACTGTTTGCCTCTCTTGAAATACCTGAGAGCTTGCTATTATTTAAATAATCATAACACAAAATCTAGCACAGAAACTGAATGAGAAATCATTATTCAATATAAATTTTTATTGGTTTCAGAATGAAGATTTAAAAGCCTTTTTTCAAAATGTTTATAAACCTCAGAAAGAAAGAGATTCACGGAATATTGCTAATATCTCTGCAACCGTAAGTTTTACACATGGTGTAAAGCAAGATATCAAAAAGATTTTATGCTAAAGTATAAAACAGCAAAAACTGATGTGAACCTTCAGATGTATGAGATATTGCTAATATGAAGGAACTGAAAGGCTGGCAAAACTTCAACAGCTATCCTTTGCCTTCCAAGTGTTATTAAAAAGACAGAGAAAATGACACGATTAAATAAATCCAGCACACGCCAGGAGGAAGACCTCTACAACTCAGGATATGGTTATGTTTTGCCTTGGATGACTTTGCTCAATGAATAACGATAAAGCTTTTAACACAGAAGTGTGGCATCAGCTAATCAAAATATTGGCAAGCTCTCAGACTGAAGTATCAACTTTATATGGAAATTGTAGGAAAATATAATTATTAAGAGATATTTTTGAAGATACTAATGACAATGATATTCTTATATGTCTTTTCTTATTAATGGAACATGGCATACATTTATTTAACTGTCTTCACAGTTTAGTTGTGATTGTGTGGTAGCAGGTTGTAGCTCTTGTAATTTCTCTTCCCTGTATTTTCGTATCCAGATACGATTTGATTTTAACATTTAACTATTTTATTTGTATTGTAAGTAATTGCTAGTAACTATTATCCAAATTTAAGAAAATATTTTTATGATAATTTAAGACAGCATCAGCAAATCATACTCAAGTGCTTGAAATTCTAAATTCCTTCCCATGTTCATCTCTGTATCATTTTCCTGTTAAAAAATAAAATTAGACAGTTTTGACACTATATGTGTGAACTCAATTTATATGTTACAGCATACACAAGTAGTATTTTACCAAAGAAGAAAAGAAGCTGACTTTGGATTTCTTGCTATAAGAAAAAAATTATGTATCCTTGAGATTTCAGAGTGGTTTTGAAGATTCTTCTCACCTGAAAATCTAAGAATTCTTTTTCTAGGATAATAAAGTCTTTCTTATGGAACACGGGAAAACTGATATAGCCCTGGAAAAAGATTAATGATGTTTGTTTTAGCTACCTCTTTAATCTTCTAGAAATCCTCATCCTTCTATAGAAAGCTACCAAACAATGTGGCATAGACTTGGTTAGCTGAAATTACTTCATTTAAGGCTTTCCATTTTTTTGGTGTTTTGTTGGATTTTTAAAGCAAGACCAGGTAAAGATGTCCTTGAGATATAAAGATGGCAGTGTTTTTCCTTTACAAAATAAATAAACAACAGTACTAAGGTTTGGCCCATATTGGGAACTAAATGGTTGTGGTGACTACCATTTTATGGAATGAAAAGGGAATTCTAAACATCACCTATGTATATTTTTGGTGGATGCCTTGTTGAATTACAAATGTACATGTAAGCATTTTTAAATTAATGCATCAGTGATGATAAGAATCATGTTGTGATATTTACAGGAGAATGCTTATAAAACCTAAAGAGGTTTATTTATATTTCTTTGGCCAAGCAGAGTTAAAAAAATCTTGTACTGTGCCACACATACAAGAGATTTAACACTTGAAAGGAGATACTTGGAAAAGGAAATAAAAATTGTTTTTGAAGCCAGACCAGATAACAGGAAAGCATAAATGGAGATAGACTTTGGAGATGTCTTTGAAGTCTCATAATGATAAAATTTGCTCATTAACCTAGAAAGTTCAACTTGAGCAAGTAAGCAAAAGCTGTCAAAGATGACCATATCTCTTGACCAACAGTAAAAAGACTGTAAACAATTCTTTCAGGAGGACTCTTTGACCAGGCACCAAAAGTTTTATTAAATATTAGAGAACTGTGAAAGGTGAGAGGGAGGTGATACCCATAATTTTCTGTAAACTCACAAGTGTTCCAGACTATCTAGAAATCACAGTTCAGAAGCAGAATAAGTACTAGGTCTGTTTGTTCTCCAGATGAGAGACACACATCACATAAGGCTTGACACTAAACATTTCAGAGTGAGTAAGTCATTTCTGCTACGCTGAGTAAGATTGTGTGCCTGTAGAATAATAAAAGCTGCTGCAGTTTCTGTCTTCTTATTTCTGGTTCTTGTTTATTAACAAGACATGAGAAAGAATTAAATATTAAACTGGCAAAACTTAGTTTCTAATTGCCTTGAGAGTTTGTGCATCAATATCTTACCAAGAGAATTATAATCTCAGTGAATTCTTTCAGATTGCTTGAACAGGACATTCCAGGTCTTAAAACAAGTCACTCTGACAAACTTTACAAAATTAAACATGACACAAAAATGAGAAATGCTGCTGAGGGACAAAATGTAATTTTATAATTTCAAATTTAGAAGTACATTCCATTCCCCTGGAAAAAGATAGGTCTGTGGGTCCTTAATGAGTGAAACAATGACAACAAAAAATTCTGTTGTTGCAAATATTTTGGAAGGCTAAAGGCCAATTTCAATTAACCCCAAACACTTTATTGTTTCAGTAGGGTCCCAAGAAAATATGATCCATAAAAGTCTCATTTTAAAAACACATTTGCAGTAAACTGGGAGGGTGCTCCTTTGGCGGTCAGTGGAGTACCACTGGCTACTAACACACATTCTTTGTCATATTTGCTCTCCTAGAACAAACAATTATACCTACCCTTAACCTAACTACTGGGAGTCCACCTGCTGAAAATATTTGAGCAAATCTGACAGGAGAGGGAAGAAAGGTTGTTTTCTTGTGGGTTATATAAAGTTTTTGTTCCCTCTGCAGTATTGAAAGGAGTGTTTGGAGGTTTCTGTCTTGGAAGATCAGAAAGCTGACAGAGAAGGGTAGGCAGTGCATTCATTATCATATTTTGTGAGATTGTTTGCTCTTGTATTCTTCCTGCAGTTCTTGAAGTGCACAGATGAAACACTGATATGATTCTCTGCTCATCCATAGATTTTTGCAGTGTCAGCCCTAGAGGAACATGAAAACAAAATGAAACCTCCCCTCAAAAATCAAACCTGATAAGATTTCATAGCCCTTGTTGTACATATCAGGTTGTAGTAGCTCTACTTTTTTTTCTTAGACTCTATATTATACCACTGACAAAAGCTGTGAGAATAGAAAAGACATATTCCTTTAAATACACACTATAAACTTGCATAAAATCAGGGGAAAATTTGATCTAAGAGTAGTAATTCTTCTATCTATAAGGAGAAAAAATAATCCAGTATCTGGGCTGTGAAAGGACTACGTGTAAGTTTCATACATTTAACCTGAGAATTATTAAATTTGTAGCTCACTTTCCCAGGGCACCAGATCTGTATTCCAAAAACTAACTTTTGGGAACAGCTCACTGGGGTCTCTGACAACACTCCAGTGCAGGACAGCAGGTTGTAAGTAGCTCATTCAGCGCCTGGACTTTCCTGGCAGGAGAGGGAGATGGTTGCCAATGGGTAAAACTAATAAATGCCAAATGTGATTGTTCAAAGAATGTAAGCATCTCTAAACAGAATTGTGAGCCAACGTCAGTGGCTTCTCTCTCCTCCTACTGTCCACCTGATATTTCCCCATGAAATGTCTTATATTGTTGTAGTCAAAATTTTCTACACAAAAAAGAGTGTTAAGGAATTATCCAAAAGATATTTCCTTATTTTTTTTCAATTTCCCTATTATTCTCAGACAACTATTTTGTAACTGTGTTCCCTTCTCCAAATACTTGAATACCTATACTTAGAGCAGAACTTGTATAGTATTAGTTGAAGGAAAAAAATAGTTATTCAACCAGGCCTGCCTTGCTGGTTCTAATGCAGCAGGATTTACATCTTCCACCAACAAAGATGGCTATAACCTCCAAACCCATGAATTGAGATAAATTTCTCTCCACTTTTTCTATTACAGCCACAAAATTTCCCAAACTTGGTGTAACTGAATAATAGTTCTCTTTTAATTAAAAAGGGCTACTTAAAATGCTTTTTACTTGCTGTGGGAGTTTTCCCCATCACTTGCACTGAGTGTGAGGAAACAATCAATCAAAAAGTAATCCCTAGAAGCAACAGATTAGTGGAAATAAATTAAATGAAAATAAGTTGCCTTTTGAGTGAAGAAAACTACTAAAAATGCAGCTTTTCAGGCGGAACAAGAGACATGAGTATTAGGCAAGCAGTATTCTCTTCTTAAGATTATATATTTTGTAAAATGTTTAAGACTAACAATTCTTTTTTTCTGTATTAACAAAGCAACATATGCTACAGGAGGTAATGCAAGGGTAATGCCTAAGTAATCCATAATCGCTGTCAGACTTTGGCATACATGTGAATGCTACAAAGGAGCATTGTCTCCTTTGTGGTTATTATTATGACAAAATTTCCAATATAAAATTCTACATATAACTGGAAAAAGTATGTACTAACTCTACTTCCTAGATGTAATTCTTTTGAACAATTTTTATCTTTCCTGAACACCTTGCAAGATAGTCATTGGTTTCCTGATGAGGTACAGAAGAGTTCAACATATAAAACAAATGTTCATACTTATAGATTTAGTTTATAAATGGTTTAGCATATCATATAACTGGTAGATAAATAAATGCCTTATAAATAGTAAGTCATGCTTAAAAAATGTAGCATACATTTGCATGATGAATAAAAAGGGGAAGCTGAGTTTCTTTTTTTATTCTTTAACTTCTCTGTTGCCCCTCCTGGTTGATCTAGATGATGTGGTAAGTTTAAGATAGATTTTCAGGCTCTCCTGAAGCATTCTATGGGGTACTTGAGTACTGTGTCCAGTTCTGGGCCCCTCAATATAGGAAGGATGCTGAGACACTCAAAAGCGTCCAGAGGGCAACAAGGCTGGTGAAGGGCTTGGAACTCAAACCTTATGAGTAACAACTGAGGGAGCTGGGGGTGTTTAGCCTGGAAAATAGGAGGCTCAGGGGTGACCTTGTCACTCTCTACAACTGCCTGATAGGTAGTTGTAGTCAGGTGGGGGTCGGTCCCTTCTCCCAGGAAATGACTTACAGAATGAGATGACACAGTCTTAAGCTGCGCCAAAGGAAGTTTAGGTTAGATGTCAGAAAAAAATTCTTCATTGAAAAAGTGATTGGGCACTGGAATCATCTGCCCGGGGAGGTGGTGGAGTCACCATCCCTGGACATGTTTAAAAAAAGCCTGGATGTGGCACTCAGTGCCATGGTTTAGTTGATGAGGAGGTGTAAGGTCGTAGGTTGGACTTGATGATCTCAAAGGTCGTTTCCAACCTAGTTCATCCTGTGATTCTGTGATTCTGTCTTTTACCTGTCTTTAATAATATGGATAAACTGGGACTGCTCAGTCCTCCAAGGACCACAACTATAGGAACAGTGATTTTTCATTTGTGGCTGCTGAAATTGTAAGGGAACAGTTGCATCAGTTAAAAGCCTGATGGAATTCATCCCAGAGTACTGAAGCAGCAAGTAGAGGTTACAGCAGAACCTCTCTCAACCGTATGCCAAAGGCCTTGGGTGTCTGGGGAGGTCTGCAACTGCATTCTGAGGCACATCAAACACAGCGTAACCAGCCAGTAAAAAGAGAAAAAGAGGTGATTTTACATCTGTATTTAGTATTTGTGTGACCTTACCTCGAGCACTCTGCAGTTCTGACCCTCACAACTTAAGTAAAACATGAAGGTGCTTGAATGCATCCAGGGGAGGGAACAAAGCTGGTGAGGGTCTGTAAGGAATGTCCTGTGAGGAGCAGCTGAGGGCTCTGGGCCTGTCTAGTCTGGAGAAAAGGAAAACAATGGGCAACCTCATTTCTGTGCAGCTTCCTGATGGGGCGAGGTGGACAGGGAGGTGCTTGTACCTTGTACCCAGTGACAAGATGTGTGGGAATGGCTCAGTGCTGCACCAGGGCAGATTTAGACCGGACATTAGGAAACATTCCTTTACTGAGAGGGTGTGCAAACTCTGGAACAGGTTTCCTAGAGAGTTCATCAGTGTTCTAGGCCTGTCAGTGTTTAAGTCGTTAAGGACATGCTTTAACTTTTGGTCAGCCCTGGAGAGGTCAGGTAGTTGGACTGGATGATTGCTGTAGGCCACGTACAACAGAAATAGATGAACTCTTATCTATTCTACTCTACTCTGTTCTCTCACATTTGCCTATTGGTGTTTGACAGAAACAAGCTGATGGTAAAAATTCTCTTTGGAACATGGGCACTTCTAATTATACACTCTTGTCAGAAAAGAAGGATCTTCTTCAGTGTTTGGGACAGTCACCATTCTGAAGTTCTGATGCATGCTGAATTTCATATAATTTTAGGAAAAGATCAAGGTTGCTTGTCAGTCTCATAAAATACTATATCATCATGGATACTGTATTTTAACAATACATACAAAACATGCAGGTAGTAAAAATTATCTTGCTCTTGGTAATACCAAAATTACAAATCTGCATAGGAAGCCAGGTAGATATCAGCAGACTCTCTTTATTTTGCCTCATGCTCTGAAAAGAATGCATAGTATCTTATATACGACCTTGATTCTCTACAGAATATTTAGAACCAGTCAAAAAACCCCAGTATCTTCCATCAGGCAGAACCTGAAATTGATGACAACCTTGGAATTGATGGCAAAATGCTCCGGGTTTAGAATCAACTGCCTGAGGTAATGTGACATCTGTTGCTACCAACGTTGATAGTATTTGTCCACATATATCCATCTATAAGGTTTGTATAGTTTGTTTAGTTTTTAAGTCAACAATGCCAATTCATAGTTCTTAGATAAGAAAAGCAGCATTAAGTTAATTACTCAGGCATGCTAATAAGTTTATAAATTGATAGAAAACAGTTCTTCCTTGATGCAGTCCTGAACAACAATTTTTCCAGAAATGTCTTACCTATAGAAATTCCAAGACTCAAGAAGCAGAAGTTCAAACATAATTAGATATTTAATCAACCAGTCAGCTGCCTAAGAGAAGTGGAAGCTCCTAAGATCTTTCTCTCACTGAAAGATAAGTGACTAAATGTTAGCATCCTGTTTAAGCAAGGCATGATAGATCTTTCCCTTGCCAATGGAGGTAATGAGGCACTGTTGGAGGGCTGTTCATCTTATTTGTTGGAGAGATATTTCTCAGTATGGGAGGAACCTTCCTGTGTAGTATTTTATTTATTATGTTTCTCTTCTTTGACTCAAAAGGAAACCTTTTAGCAGATTGACTAATTAACTCAAGTCCTGAACTAGTATAAATAATGCCAGATCTCACCAAATTCAATACTTTATCCAATTCTTAGAGGTCTTGGAGGAAAAAAAGTAAACTCCTTTACTTTCCTGTTGATATGCAAGCAGTGTGTGGAAACTATTAACTACAAAACACAAGTTTCCTCAGGGAGGGAGGTAGGCGTTCCCAACAAAAACCAGGAATTAAATGACGTGCAAAATGATACAACTTTCGTAAATGTGCAGCCAGTCAGGTCTGAATTATTACCCTTTCTTGTGACCTTCATCACAGTCTTTTGGTTTTTGTCACTGGCTCAGTGAGTATAAGATGTGTTCAATGCTCTGCTCTAACAAAGCCGTTACCATGACTCTGTCCAGACAGCTGTAAAGGGTGTGTCCGGTTCTGGCAAGACCTGTGCACAGCTAGAAGATCCACAGTTTCAAATTTTCACAGGTAATTGATTCATAATCTTGTTTTTATCACTATTTTCTAAAAATAAACAGTTATTTCTTACTTTCTTGGTTTTCTGCATATGATCTCAGATTTTATTGAGGGACCACTTTAATCAAAAACCTGTCTTTCAAAGCACTAGACAAGAACAAGCAAATTGGAAGCATGCCAGATATTCAAGACATGAGAAACTTACTGAGAAGCTAATTTTTTCTTGAACAGCAAGAGATTTTTTCATGAAAACATAGTTTTCACATATATAGATATAAAATATACATTAATCGTTATGCATTACATTCAGAAAAAAACCCATCTTATTGCATCTTTAATAAGATTCCTTTTAACTTTCAGTGTTGCTGTTACAAACATCACAGATGTACAGTTCAGCTTATTCAACATTCAAATCATCTATATGGGATTGAACAAATGAATAAGTGTATTATAGAGAGATCTGACCTCCAGTTAATGAAAATGAATAGAATGTCTAGAGTTATTTGGAATCACGTGTCTTCACAAATGATTGATATAATTAGTGATCTTTTTATTGATAATTCTGAAGGTGTGAGATGACATTTGTGTGAAAATTACACATTGTTGTTAGGGTTAACCCTGGTGGTCAGCTGAGCTGATTGCTCACTTCTCCCCCACTAGCTCCAGAGGAACAGGAAGGAGAAAAGAAAAAACAAAAGCAAGAAATGTTGGAAGCTCAAGAAGAAAAAAACTAAAAGAAAAATTGTTTAATAAGTGACGGATAAGTGGAATAAGAGAAAAGAAAACAAAGCAAGTGATGAAAAGGCAATCACTCACCATCTCCTATGGGTAGACTCTTGCACAGAGAGTTCCCAAGCAAAAGACATCTAATCATCCTAAATCCCTCTCTTTTCCCTTTCATTGCTCACTAGGATGTTATGTGGTATGGAATATGGCTTTGGTGAGTTCAGGCCATCTGCCCAGTTGTGATTTCTCCTAACTGATGGTGCACTCCCAGTGTAATCACAGGGGGGCTGAGAGAGAAACAAAGGACTTGGTGCTGTATAAGAACAACAAGATCTGTCTGTTGGGATTTAAGGCCTAAATAAAAGAGATAAATAATTTTTTGTCTCTTTCAGTAAAGGCTTTGTATTTTGAAAATGTGTAATGTTTTGACATTTGTATTAAAATCAAAAATGTGACCCTGTGACTGAGTAAGTTGAATAGCCAATGTGACATAAATGTAATAACCCTCTTGTGGTTGTTATCAAGTTGGGAAAAGTACAATTTATCTTCTCAGAAAAGCTACCAACACAAGTAAGGTCTATCATTCATCTTCAGTAAAAAAGTGGCAGAAATAACAGGGTCTATGATCAATGCACTAAAATACTTTGTTATGTTAAAGCCAACACAATTGATCATATTATCTTATTTTACACATCTGTAAGTGATAAGGCAAGTCATAGAATTGGAAGTGCAATGTGGCGGTCATCCAGTCAGTGGTGCAGCCGCCGGCTGGGCTGCCCATGACTGTGGAGACTACCTTACAGCCTGCCTTTCCTTTAGATCAGGCCGACTGGGTAGACGAGACCTCTTGGGACAGTGAGTCCTGAGAGGTAGGCGGGCTGGAGGCGGTTTCTCGTCATGGACGCTGTCCATCAAGGTGCTGTCCCCTCCCTTCTCCCCTCACAGTTGATTTAGATATTCATATGGTGGATTTCATATTCATGTATTGCTAGAAGCTTCAGTTACTCTGTTTTCCCCGTTGGTTTGTTCAAATATGTCCCGCCTTTGTAATTCGTTTATTGGTTCCTGTCCTCCCCCTTCATGCACCCCATTCGTCCATTCCCCTTCTCCTCCCCCTTTTCCCCTTCCCTTAAAACCCCCTGTAACGGTCATTTCGGGGCTCGTTCTGTGGTTCCCATCCACGCAGTAAGTTCTTCTGCCCACGCCAGGGCAGAGAATAAACCCTTGGATTTAGCCCACAAACGAGTCCTCCCTTCTTCCTTCATCGCCTCCGCGTCGCTCCTGATCTATCGGCTGCTGCCAGCCCCAGCCTGGGCTGTGGGACTTGTTACCTGCCTCGAACTTGCCCTCAGAAGGCTAAGGCGTTGCATCGCCGCCGCGCACCCGCGTGTGGCGTGAGAGCCTGTGTCCGGGCACGCGAGGGTACTGTCGCCCCTCGACCAGCCGGGCGAGCTAGCGGTCAGCGACAGTGCAATTTCTGATCAGGCAAGAAAATGACTGACAATTAAGAATGAAGTATATAGGCTATGAATATCTGCATAGCATGTATTATGAAGCTAGAATCAGAAAGAAAAGGACTAAATAAACAGGCTACATTTTTAGGTACTTCTCTAATCAGAGAGTGAAAATTTGTCATGGAAGTCTCAGGTTTTCAGAACTGAATGTGGGACATAAAATACCTTTATTTAAACAGGTACAACACCTGGCAATAGACAAAACTGGTGGGTTACTTTTTAATTGTTGCCCCACATAACACAGCCTGGTGAACTGGATGTCCTACTTTGTGTATTCATTAATTCAAAATTTTCCCATCTAGATATATTTAACTGACTAGAGTATTGAATACTTATATCCTGTATTGTGGAGTTCAGCTAGACTGTTTCTAGAAGTCTCTTCCCACCCAGTCCATTCTGTCATTCTATTTTAGATCAAATTATTTATTTACTTACCACTTCTTAACACTCTGTTAGGGGTGCAATGTAACCTTGCAAGTGAACTTGTAGTACAAAACTAAAAGCATTTCTAGAAAAAGGCCCCAACTTCCTAAATTAGTTAATCTTTCTGTTCTAACCAGCAAAAGTTTTCTCTAATGTAGGAATATGACTTCCAACATCTGCATACACATAGGTTAATCTACTTGCTTAAGAAAAAAAAAAACAAAACTTTTCTCCTTCTTGTAGAAAATGGAAGTGTCAAAAGCATCAACAACAGCAGATACATTCTAGGGCACCTTTGCATGTTTTGCCAAAGGTAATTAAACTGTCCTGTTTCAGCCTGTATTTCCTAGTGACAATGTCCCACTTGATTTTCCACAGAAAAATGTATCTGACAAGTGACTTGGAGGAGGCAGCATTCCCTTAGGTATAACACTCGTCTCTGTCCCCATATACCTAGAGGAAAAATAACAGAAACAATGAGGACCCTGGAGATGCATCTGGATATTTGTTTTACAGATTGCATATGCTGATGGCCAAAAAAATTCAAGTAACCCCATACTTTCTTAGGTATAGATCTCCAGACTAAATCAGAAATCCTTCAGGTTTGCTCTTGACTTTGAGCAGGGAGGCAGAAACATCTAAATTAAGAACGTTCCTATTTTCTCATAACTCTGTGTTTTCTTTATTATCATTCACATCAAAATCAAGATGATCATTTGACTTCCTATTTTAGGAAATATATTCTGACGTTGACATGTTGATATTCATGTGCTATCATCAGAAAAGAGCAATTTACTGAATATGAAAAACTACAAAATTAAAAAAAACAAACAAAACCTTAGCTTAAGAAAGAAAGGGTAAATTAAGGTCTCATCCTGGAATTTTTATCTTGGCAAACTAAATTTTCTTATCTTTATAATCCTTCTGAGATGTAGATGTAGTTTTCTAAGGCTTTAAATCTGATAAACAGTGTTCACAGTCTGCTGATGAAATGAAATTGCTGACAGTTATTAAAATGCAGGCAAAGTTTTCAGATTCAATTAGATTGTTTTGCACACCCAAATTTGAATACAGGGGTGCACACTGATTTGTAATGCTTACACACTGATTAAGGTTAAAAGTTAACACCTAAACTTTTGATATATTTGGGTATAAAGACATGGAATTCTTTTTCTATACATGGGTGAAAACTGTAAATATAAACTATTAATTACACAATTCTAAGTTGAATAAGAGGTTGTTATGAAATACTGGCCCTTCTTCTTACAGCTAGTTGAATGATACAAGAATTAAATTAATTGTTTGAGTGCATTGGGTATCACAGATATTTTTATTAGCCATATGGCTGTCAGATATTAAATAAAAATTGAAAATGTGTTGATCAAATAACTTGACATACACCCAGGGGTTTTGCTTAGCCAGTTCTTATCTTTCTTTGAGACTGCTCTGAATGTGAGCAGTGTTGGGGTTCCTTCACCAATAAACTGTTTCCTAGTATTCCTTTGATGTTGCCACTTCCACTGAGACAGTGTTAATTACCAGTGTTAAATGAAATGTGTTGTCATCCCAGAAGCTGCAGCTACTGCAGCAGGATGGCAAATACTTTGGAAGACCTCCACAATTAAGATCTTGGCTACTTTAAGCCCTACATGTTCCATGACATTTTCCAAAGTGCAGAGAGGCCTTAGCCTGGTTGTCCAGTTGAACTGTAAACATGTAACAAGATTTGGCCTAATTTAAATTCTTCTGTAGCCACAGTCTGCCATGTACAACGTTATCTTTGTTTGCACTGAATAAAGATAACAAAAATATTCAGCTTTAAATCTGGTATTTTGCATAAAACTTCTGGATATGGAAGGTGGTTTTGTTTAGAAAGGGAATCACTGACTGTATTTAAGGTATGGTCAATATTCCCCATTAATTCATCAGAAATTTTTCAGTTTATTGGAATTTATCCCCTCGTTCAACATATTTCCCCTTTCAGGAAAATACTCAGACTTCTGGCCAAGTACAACCAACTTAAGCACAGCTAAAGGCATTTAAGCACTGGTCAGAGATATACTTGCATTGAAGCTGTAAACAGAAGAACAATCGGGAAAAACACACGTTGTGGTACATTTTTGCATCCAAAATAAGTGCAGAAAATAAATACTGCACTGCCTTTAAATAAAACAAAAATCTCTGGGAAAATGTGCATATACTATAAAATATTTGAAGAAGGCAGACTACATAGCAATAAGGAGTTAACACTTGATTTTAATTACAGCTATTTGAGTGTTACTTTGAACACTTCACTTTTCGCTCTCCCAGGTTATACAAAAAGAGTAGTTAAATTTTGCTCATCATTAACTTGATTTTTGAAAAGAACATGATTACCTTGGAGCTTTTTTGGTTAGTGTATAACAAAACAGGAATTTTGCACTCATGTTTGTAAAAGGCAGAGTGTTAGATGAGCACACAGCAAATTCACATTTATCAATGCTTTTAAATATAGTTTATTGACAATAAGTTCTCTGCATGATCCTCCAACAACACCAGAGGCCAACAGAAGCTGTTGCTGGTAAAGCTGAAATATGTTGCTGGCAGCATATTTTGCCTCAGGTAATTTTGCCAGAAAGCTAGAAAAAGTTGGAAACCACTGACTGAAACAAAAAACTTCATTTTTTAATGTAAGTTCTTCTGCTTCTGTGCCTGTCTCAGTATCCCTTCCACCTAATGGACAATCAAAACACAGTCAAAGCTTAAGGTCTCAAACCCTAGTTATGAGACCAATCTTCTGGTGATTAAATAGGATCCAATTTTGTCATCACAAGCTAGACCAACATTTTCTATCTGGTAGTTCATGTTGCGGTCACCCAGCCAGTGGTGGAGCCACCGGCTGAGTCACCTGTGGCATTCGAGGCTGCGGCTCAACCTGCCTTTTCAATGGGGATTGCAGATTGGGTAGATGACACCTCTTGGGACAGTGAGCCCTGAGAGGTAGGCAGGTTGAGGCAGTCTCCCGCCGTGAGCTGCTGTACAGCTAGGTACCGTCCCCTCCCCTTTCTCCTCATAGATGGTTTAGATATTCATATAGTTGGTTTAATATTCATACAAAGCTGGAAGGTTCTAAAGTTCTGTTCTTCCCATTGGCTTATTTAAATATGTCCCTCCTATGTTTGCTGCTTATTGGATACTGTCATCCCCCTTCATGTACCTCATTTGTCCTGTCCCTTGTTCCTCCCCTTTTCCTCCCCTCTTAAAACCTGGTGCAACGGTTATTTCGGGGCTCGTTTTGTGGTTCCCGTCCTTGCGGCGAGTTCCCTGCCCCCTCCAGGGCATGGAATAAACTCTTGGATTTACACCATGGGCGAGTCCTCCTTGATCCTTTTGCTGCCTCTGCGTCGCATTCTCATCATCAGCTGCTGCTAGCCCCAGCCTGGGCTTTGGAAATATCAACCAGCCTCGGAGCTGTCACGCGAAGGCTAAAAGCATTGCCGTGGCGCTGCGCACGCGCTTGTGCCACGCGAGATCCGTTTCCCGGGCACACGAGGACACTGTCGGCCATTGACCAGCCGGGCGGTCAAGCGGCCTGCGACAGTTCATAAGCACAAACAGAACATTACAGAATTAATGACCAAAGGATAGTTGGGGAAATTCAAGATAAAGGTACATAGCTGGCAGAGACAGCTGTTTTGTTCTGGCTGATCCATGTATATTATAATACACTGCATGTAGAGGGAAAAAACCCCCAAACTTTACCTTTTTAAGCCATTATACTGATATTTGCTACACAGGGAATTAGTATTTGTGCTTGCTATATAATTTCACTCAAAACTAAAATGCAGTCTTTACTTTTTCCTTCACATCATAAGGCATATTTGCCCCTTGACATGCAAATTAAGAAAAATATCTCATTTATAGGCTTTAGCAAAGGTAAGTAAGCCTTTGGGCTGTCTCAGAATAACAGGAAAGGGAAACTTGACTGCTGTGATCACAACAGAAAAACAACAGGTCTGCATCTGGTCTAACGTCATAGTCCCTGTAAATATTAAATTCTACAGCATTTAGATACCTGTGCTGCTGTAGGGTACTATGAAAGCCTTTTAATTACTGCTGACTGCATTCAGCAGATTTTCAAGTGTCCATAGGTCGTCTCATTGAAATGTCGACAAGTACTACAGACATTTGTGAGATGGATAAATTGGAGCCCCAGGTTTAAAAAAAAAAGTTTTGGATGGCATGGGTAACACAATTTTTATAATAGCAACTGAAGAGAACAAGAACTCATTTGAAATAAAAATATGGTACTCTTTTCAGCATTGTGAAGGACTATACAAAACAGCAGAAATTATTTTTTCGGTTTTTTCTTAATAACCTAGAACACAGATCTCTCTTTTCCTCCCATTCTAATAAAGAATATTAACTACACATATGCATCTAAATATGGATTTAAGTACAGCTTTGGGAAGGCTACTGTCTTGCATGCACATAAAACTAATCCATGCTAGGATTTTACATGGGATGTACAACTGTACACATAAAAATTAAGGCAATCTAAGCCCTCACTAAGATATCATTAGCAGGTTCATGAAATAGTTTTCTGTTTAGCTTCCTGCCCTGTTTGCCATTTGTGTGCAATGTTGTAGAGACCCCTTGCCCTGACTTTTTGCTCCACACAAGGCTGCTCTGAGTCACTGCACAAACTCCTGTGCAAGTGTGCTGTGCTTGTCACTTTAGTCTAACGGGACAAGTCAGATGAAGGGGAAGGAGAAGGTTATCATCCTTCTACACAGGAGGCAAAATGAAGAAATATTAAGTAGCTAATGTGAGATTTCACAAGAAAACTTTGGCTGGCAAAAACTAAATATAGATAACAAAACCTTAACACCCTGTCTTCCTCTCGGGGCTGCTGCCTCCACTGGTACCCGTAAGTTCTAAGATGCTTTGATGTTCTGTTCTTGCTAAGGGAAATAACAAAACAACTTTAAAACACATTGAACAAATGTATTCTAGATTCAGTATGGTTCAGGCATGAAATCAACTTCCACAGGAGTTTAGATCTGGATCCAATAAAGCTTTTATTCAATCCTATAAGGACCAACAAGAAAAAAGAAGGCTTTCGGTACTGGAATAACTGGTCTGTTCAAATCTTCTTCTTTTTTTTTTTTTTTTCTCCTGTTTCCCTGGCTTCCCAGAAGTGGTATAATGAAGTTTCTGATCAAAGTAATTAAAGATTCTAATTAATAGGGGAAAATCACATTTACATATGGTATCACTCCAAATTTCAATTAATTCCTCTAGACAAGAATTTATTCCAAATTCTCTTCCTGACAAGCTGCAAAAGTCATTACTAATTAGTCAGTTTTTTTCCAGACATGATATCCTGACAGAAAAGTAGAATTGTCATTATTCTAGCACCGGATAACAATTAAAATTTAAATGAAAGAATGTGCATATGACAAATCTTTCATACTTAGGAGTGAGTTCAGTTATTAGTAATGGTTTTAGTTTTTTTCAGATAAGTCTTGAATGGAGAATCTGGATCCAGTACTGGAAATCACAGTGCTTTTCCTTGAGAGTTGAAACAAATAATGAATTATTTGTATTTATACACTTATTTCTATCATCACATTTATTCACTTGCCATGAGGTCCCTGGAAACATTCTAAAATTGTGTCCCAACGAAATAGGGTCAGCTCTCTGTACTGGTGGACAAGTTGCCTTTACAGGAAGTTGTTTGTAAACAAGACATGCTCAGATATTCAGGGATCATCCTTTCTGCTTAATAAAATGAACATGTGACATATGAATTTTTCTTTTGTTTTGTTTGGTTTTTTTAATCAAGAAAACTGAAATGAATCCCCTGTCAGTTATAACCCATTCTATATACTCAGACAATCCTTATTCATGGATGGAATTTGAGGCAGATCAATGTAATAACATTTTCTCACTGCTTATGCATGTCCAACAGACTCATTCACATAACTTAGTTTCTGGGCCTGCAATTAATCGAATTTGATTGAAGTCACATTATTTTCTAGCTGTGTAGTTTCTGAATGAAACACTGATTAATGGTGATCCATTATATGTTTTTACTTCGGATTCATGTTCAGCCCAGGATACAATTCACTAGAAGCTGTTTGTAAGCAATGATTGTAGGAGACTGGGTAGATGTGAAGGATCTGTTTGCGCTTAAGCTCTCACAAGCAATCTATCATATCTCTGACACCTGAGTATTCTTTGACATTCTGCCCCTAAGCATGTGACTCTTTCCTGATTAACAGACTACAACCAGTTTTCTGATCTAAGATGATCACTCTAAATCACCTTAAATTGCACCACAGTCAGAGGTGAGAACAGGATACACCTAAAATGAGATTAATCTACCACTGCCACTTTTCGGTTAAGAGGGATTCTTGTGGTTGGTTCAGGCTTTGGCCTTGAAATTACATAAGCTAATTTATTCGAGACTACATCTGTTCCACTGCTGTATCCATAAAGTAAATAGTGCCAACCATCTGGACTGTTTATTATAATAGTCCTTGGCACAGCATTGTCTATGGGTAAATTACAGTGTCCCAAATGATTTCTAGAAAGATTATGGTCTGTGATGGGCAAGGAAGCATTCTTGGTAGAAATCCTGCATGCAGCATGTCTTTTTCAGGAGGTTAAAAGAATTTAGCAGCATGATTGTGGCCTGTCTATACCAGCTGGCCCAGGGAATGGGTCCCAGTTCTGCTCAGCTCCCTAGGACAGCCTGCAGGTCTAAAGAAGGACTTAACACCCCAGGCTGAGTGCCACAGCAATAACCTCTCGGGCAGTTCATGACACTCTTCCTCATGCAGCTGAAGATGCTGTTGACCATCTTCGCCAGGAGATCACACTGCCAGCCCTTGGTCAACATTTTGACTATCACAATCCTCAAATCCTTTTCTGAAAATCTGTTTTCCAACAAGCTGACCTCCATTTTGCCCTGGTGCCTGGGGTTATTCCTTTTTATTATTTCATGAGATTCCTTTTTCTCAAATCCTCCAGCTTGTCAAGGTCCCTCTAAAGAGCAGCAAAAACCTCCTGTGTATCATCAACTCCTCAGAGTTTTGTATCATTTGCAAAACTGCTGAGGTACGTTCTGTCCCACCCTCCAAATCATTAATGAAGGTCTTTAACAGTACTTGCTCCACGTTCTTGCTGGTCTTTTAGACCTGATTTACTGCACCTGACAATGTTCTTCAGGATAATGCTGTCAGGATGATGCTGTCAGCTAGGCTAGGAGGCAAATACAAACAAATCATATTTGATTGCATGGCTTGTAAAATGTGCATGACCTTTTCCTTGTCTTACTTGTATGACTTCGACAACAAAAGCAAAGATATGTGTGGCAATGGGAAGGAGCAAAAATACTGTTAAGTGTAGGTGTAACTGAACAAACAGCCTGTGTGCTGCTGACACCAGCTCCCAATAAGGGCAGAAATAATGGTTAAAACACTAAAGATTCTGAAATAATTATGCAGGTGTGCAAATTAGTTCTTAGCAGTTGTAGAACATTTGTGACACAGAACAAAAATTCATACCAAACCAATGGTGCAACAACTTACAGATATCAGGAGACAAACTGATGTTGGAGAGGGATGAAAATGTCTCTGTATATGGATGCAGTTTTGAGACCAGAGACAAATAATAGCCTGTTATCAGAGAATGTAGAACAGATTTTTTTAAATTTTAATTTTTTTAATCAATTATAATAGAGCATCTATCCTAGGATTTATTTATTCCCAGACTGGGGATGTGTTTTGTCCAGCAACAGGAAGCACCATTTCTTGCATTTATTTTACAATGCTTAACTAAAGTAATTGGAAAATATTATCCACCATATGCTACTTCATGTCAATGAATTATAAAATGTACAGAAGCACAGATATAGAAATGATTAATAGTTAGCCCTCTTTCAATGAATCCACATCCTGGCATGCTAAAATAGAATGATATCAGCGCTGCCTGGCTAGGGTTCCTTACAGTGTTAGTACCAGTGGAAGAGTAGGATGTTATTAACACTTCAGAGGAGGAACCAGATTTCTCTTTTGGTAGTAGAAGCAATCCTTAAATAACATCTAATTATTTACCAGCATATGTAAAACTAACTCTTTATCCTATGTTATACCCTTAGCCTTTGTTTCACACTGTTCAATTATTATCTACCATGTCCTGTGCACTGCAGTTTTGTAACCTGTTCCTCTGTTTCAACATGACTATTCTGAGGCATTTGACTTCAGCTGGCCTCCAACTGATAAAATCTGCCTTTATGTCTGCTTGTCTTCTCATCATGACTCAGTGGCCCAACAGTGCTGTGTTTATTAGTGATATGTCCTACATCCCCTTTCAATTCATTTGTCAAAAAAACCGCTTTGTACAGCAACTAATCCCTGTACTGTCTTTGGGCAGCACATAATGTGGTTGCAGAGGAATTTCATTGCCATTATATTTTGAGCTCTACTAATTAGCCTGTAATTTTTCAGTTTAAGATTTATGTATCTACTTTTATATGGAGCTAACCTAATTTGAATGTTGTGGGAGTGTCCAGCAGAAGTGCAGGCCTGTCTCACCATCTTCACTCCTCATCCCAAGTGCTCTGTGAGCACACTGTTCCTGTGAGACTTGTTTTGTTAATGAAGTCAACAAAAACAAATACTTATTTAAGAAGGATATGAATCAGTGCTTACATGTAAGTATAATTGGAAGGTATAGATTAATTTTTTTTTTAAAATCTGTTTATCTGTAGACAAATAATGGTACTCCATCATTTGCCCAATCACAACTGGAAGCTGGAGCATCTGGCACCTGTTTGCAATGTGATATAAATTAAATTAGATTCTAAACTGGAAGTGAAGGAATCCAGTGTAATGCAATTGTATTGTCAAATATCTGTTTTGGCACTGCATAGAAATAATTATATATATTTTTATCTTTATATATATTACATATAATTTTAAAAACCTGCATTGTGTCCTTTTCAAAAATACCGGTCTATAATGCTGTCTGTAGAAACACATAACTGCTGCATCAGCGTATTTGACAACATTTTTGTTTTTCTTCCACAGAAGAAAAGAACAGAACAGCTCTTTCTGGTGTTTTGCTCCTGCTATCCATTTCAAGTCAGATAGGTTATTTACCCTTTACCTAAGAAACTTTTACAACCTTGTCTCCCTTAAAAAAGTGAAACAAAAGACATTACCAGAGCTAACTGCAAAGACTGAGCAGTGGGGGTGACATCTGGTCACTGTCTAATTTTCATGCAGCTGTACCAGCAATTTTTTCTGTTGCAGCTGACTTTCTTTGTGCCAGGTTGCAGGGAAAAACTAGCAGAAGGAAAGTGGGAGACAAAAGGTGAGAAATAGCCAGACAAACATAGAGGAAAAACAGTTCCACTCTTCAAGATCCAAACAAGTAAAATGGTTCTATCTAGATTTAAACACACACACCAAAATGAAACAGGAACTTTTTTTATTTCTCTTTTATAGAACTACAAATCAATATGCTCTTTGTAATTGCCTTTAAAATATTCTGTGTCGTTTTGTTAGTGTGAGAGAATAAATTGTTTCAGAGCTCTCTGCCCTCTTACTTTTGTAGTTTGTTCTTTTATATTTTCACCTATGACTGCAAACTTCAATTGATGTGAAATACGTGACTCTGAAAGTGGCAGGGGATTAATTTCTTTAGTGATTGGCTTAAAGCGAAAAATAGCTAGGAGCACTGAGAGTCAAAGCTAGCTCCCTGTTTCAGGGGACTACTTTTCCCTGTAGTACAAGAAGTATTTCTATAAGCTTTATTTCTTTCCCAAGAGACAGTACAAAGGGGTTAGCAGAAATCAGTAGCTAATATTAAATTGCATTTCAAAACCTTAAGCTTTCTGTGCTAAAGATTCATCATTTCTGTGGAAAATTTGGTTCCTTCTGGCATCATTATACATCACTCTGAATACTGCTGCAGCAAACTGCTGAAGGTACAGAACAAATGAAGCATTAAGGGTGCTGTATATTCCCATCTTTTGCTATGGGGAAAATCAATGCTAACAGTTCGTCTTTCAGAGGCCAGAAATTCCTCTGAAAATGCTTTCCCTGCAGGTCTCCTAAGACCATGCAATTGTATATATCTTTGATAGATTTGGGAGTGATGCCTGCTTGTGCTAGTGGGGAGGAGAGAAGCAAAGCTGTATTTTCTAGGCAAAGTCCTAGCAGTGTGCTGATTGCTTCTGACCACATGAGGAGAGAGAGGACCTGACCTGTGATACTATTTAGCACCAAACAAAAAGAGATGACTATATATTGTTGGAAAAGTAAAGACTTTAACTCTCCCCACACACAAGCCGACTCACCTCCCATACTGCATATCTGGGATAAAGAGATGGTTAAGATGAGAGCAGGAGGTAGGAGCTGATCCTGATGGGTTTGCATGGTTGTGTTTCAGCTGATCATTTGCTCTCTTGTGATTTCCAAGTAACATTTATCTTCATATCCCTTTGGCAATCACAGAGTGGGTAAATCTTGTTCCTTGTATCCAATGTGATTTTATGTAGGTTTATAGAAGCATATGGTCTTCTACATTGGATCTTTGATGATTAATCATGCCTTCATTTACATTTTACTTGTATTAAGATGATATCTGAATTTCTACTCTGTCCAAAGAAGATTGTGAAATTGTGCAGGACCAGAGAGACCATGTAGTTATATTAATGACATGAGTGTGCTGGGAGTGGGGATGGTAGTATTTGTCCCTGTGGAAAAGAGATCACAATTGTGAAGCCTCTTTTTGATCTCTGGTTGTTGTTTTCTCTTCTTGTCTCTCTTTGCTAGACTAACAGTGGCAAAATAAGAAACACGAAACATTTATTACTCCCTTGAAGTTTCTGGTAGAAATTGGCAAATTTAGAAGTGATAAATCGCCTCATTTTGGTATTCCACTGGAGACTTAGACTAATCAGCAGGCCTTTTACGGTGCTGAGAGAACTTCTGACCATTCTGAATGAGGGAAAATTGAAGGAAAAATACAAGGAATTATTATATGGTGTATGGGGTTTTTTATATATTTTCAGAAAAACATAAAAAACTGAGTTGTGTCTCAGATCCTAGTCTTTCTGTTTTAGTTAGTTGGTCAGGGAGATGTTGACAGTATTGCATATTAAGACTATAGACTTTATTGGAAAACAGCCTGTTTTAAGTGGATACTGCTGTTTTCCAAGGTTACAAGCATCTATTATTTCATGAATAAATGCTACTTTTCAGGTCATTATCACCATTTCTTCTTAATTACTGAGACTTGGTTCGGTCATGCTAGTTACCCATGTGCATGATCTTCATAAAAGGCATATCCAGGCTTGTCAAATGCCCTCGGGGTTTTGCCAGCTTTCTGTTCTGTTCTTATTCAGTCACACTCAGCTATGAAGGATGAAGATGATGTAGAAGATACAGGTGCCTCTTCAGTGGCATCTATTATTGAGCTGCTGTGCTCCCTGGAGCTGCATTTTCTTTTTCCCTGACTGTCAAGAAGAGTTTTGGCCTGCTCCAGCCTCTTGATTCCTTGATCATGAATATGAGAAGGCATCATGGGCCTGTACCTTGTTATTACAGACAGACAGTACTGACACCTGTCAGAAAATATATTCACTTAAGAAAACTGAGTACATGCAGAATTGCACAACAGATGCAAGGAATAACCTGAAGAAGTTTCCAGTAACTGGTTATAGCTGTCTTATTTTTTCTCTCCTCCCACTCTTCAACTTGTAGCATAAGTTTACCCATATTGCAGGCAAATAACAAACATTGTGAAAATAATTCAACTGGAAGAGACCACTTTTTAATGTTTATTTTTTTTTTAATTAAAAGGTGTTACTAAGCTTCTTTTGCCTGACAGTCACTTGCAATGTTGCATAATGTGCATATTATTTGCAGCACATTCTTTTCAAGAAAATTGTCTATTGCTCTACAAGTATATCCTAAGACACTGAGTGCTGTTTGTCACAAATACGTGCTGTCACGAAAGGCATCCCAACACAAAGAAACAGGAGCAGTTGTGCTAAATCTTTTGTGATACATGTACATCCTGTCATTTTTTCTGGAAAAATGATAAGGGCACAAAAGTGCAGCTCCGGGAGACAGCGATGAACTGTCAGGGCTGGAGACGCCGTGAATGAATGAATGAGCTGCTTGTTTTCTGGAGTTACTTCTGTGTGTGCTGTTATAGCAGTTCAGCTGAACAAGGCTGACATTAAGACTGATACAACTTTCTGGCTGTGGAGCTTCTCTGAGGGTTGTTCTCAGTCTCTTTCAGGAGGAAGGTTGCAGTGAATTGTTCCATGTATTTGGTGAGGTGCGGCATACGCTATAATAGGGTCTGATGTGCATCTGCAAAGTTTCTCCAGGTTCATTCTCTCAATGCCTTATTTCAGAATGCCTTCATTTTACTTCCTGCTCAAAGTTGTAGAGAAGACCAAAGCAATGTAAGGCTGGTTCTTCAGGCATGTACTTGTTTTAAGAATGAGAATAATTTCCTCTGCCTTCAATGTCACTATTCATGTATCTAACATTAAATGGACACTTGCTCATCTAGATCTTTTTGTGAGCATTCCTCAATTTTCACTGAAATCAGTGTGAACTTTTATATTACATTTGATAAAGCTTTGGATAAAGCCTTACATATACATACATGGGAAATTAATGTCTACTAATAACAGAGCTTTCAAAGTATCATAAAAGCTCATAGTGCTTTTAGAGCTGATCTACTTTGAGTTAATTACCAGTCTCACTAAATCTATGTTGAAAGCTTGCTACAAATAAAGTGTCAAACAATAGAGCTTCTACAATGAGTGTGTGGAATTAAGTCCAAATTTAGATTCCCCATCTCAGGGAGAAAGATAAACATATGTCTCAAACTGCCTGAAAAGCCAGTGAAATTTAAACTGGGTTCCATTTGTCAAATCTGAAAAGAGATAAAATTTTATTAACTTTTGATTTACATTACACTACTCAGTTCATCTTAGATTAGTTTGTCTGAGATAGAAAACTCACGCTTTGTGACTTGATTTTGTTATCAGTGCAAGACCACAGGGCAGTAATTTTCTATACTGATATTATTTAAAAAATGAATGTGATGAAATATGTACAGAATATTATGACTAGAAATTTTAAAAAAAGGGGGAGAACAAATGTTTTTTATTGTTTCATTAATTAAATCAACCATAACTCAGATATCTGCATGCAATAGAAATATTTTTTTAATTAAGGCAGATAACTATATTAATTAACTCAGTATTAGAGATTTTTAGACCAAATTTTGGTTAAAGATAAATTGGAAAGCATTACTTTTGGATTGTAGTATGTATTTTTCAGCCTAAACACAACTTCTGTTACAAATAAAAAATTTGCTTGATTTGTTGGGCATTTATTTTACTTAGAAAGGATTCAGATGAGGACTTTTCTGTATATCTCCTTGGAAACCAAATTTTCTATTTTATGTAAAATTAACCTTTCATTTCGAGTTCAAGATAGTAAATACCATATTTTTCTCATAAAAGAAAATTTGATAAATAACATAGACAAATAATAGAATTATTTTTGGTTTTAAAATATATATAGTCACATTTTTGTCCAGTTTGACTTTTTAGTTTACAGAATCTTGGATTAATCTGATTTGTCTAAGTTGTACAGTACTCTTGAAATGTCTTAAAATGTCAGTTTGTAGTATTGTGTTTCTGCATTCAGTCTGAGCAGCATGTGAGGAAGCTGGAACTAGGCATAATATAGCCATGAAAAATAAGGCTGTAACAAATTTATTTTAAAAAAAGTACTTTTATAAAAAAAAGTATTTATAGGCATTTTTATATAAGTTTACAATTACAACATTACTAAAAATTCCTTAATCACAAATTTTACTCGAGTTTTAAAATATATTTAATCAAGATTTTTGATTTTTATATTTAAATATTTTAATCAAGGATTTTTTTTAATATTATAGTTGTGAATCTGTAATATTTACAAATATTATTATCACATTTCTGTTTGACTTGAAGAATTATGATGTAGTGAGAATTTGTAATTCCTTTGATTTATTTGAATCCATTTACCTGAACATACCTAGCTACTTGGGGAATTCTGTATCAGTCAAGTACATAAACACAGAAATATACAGAAGACATTGAGATAAACAACTGACAAACGATAAACAAAAAGAAATCTGAAAAGGAGATTTGACAAAGATATATCTTGCAACTGTTTAGAGTTGCTTACACCTTGAAAAAGGCCATGTTTAACAGACAAGATTTCTATTTGCTTGATGAGATATAAGAGAAACCCAGTAGTTTATGAAAACATGCTACAAGCACAATTATTTCTTAATATTATATTAAATAGATGACAAGGGGACCATTAAGTGGTCGAAATAAGCAAGTCAGCTCTATGTAAGGGGAGCCAGCTAAGGACTCCTTAGAAAAAGGCAAACGATGTCAGACATTCCACAGTAGGAAAATCCCACAGAGTGGTCAGTGTTTACCGAGTAAGAGACCCAGTTATTCTGTCTTCACAACACACTTGGAAACAGAAACAGTACAAGCCAAAAGCTCTTTTAATAAGTTTAACCTGTTTTAGCAACACATTTCGTTTGCTGAATCTACAAATGTCTTCAATCATGAAGGAATCATTTTATGAATATTGCTGTTGTGAAATTTTAGTGTTTAGGCAGTAATACTGAAATGAAGGCATTTGGTATTATAGGCACTTAATATTTTGTCTCAGAAGTTTAAGATATATGCATGCTGTTCCTTCTTCAAATTAGCAGTGAAGAATGAAAAATAGTGTTTAATGTGGATAGGAAATCTGACAGGTTTTTGGAAATTCTCATACTGTTTTTTTCACACAATCAATAAAAGTAGGTTTTTAGCAACATTTCGTGATTGTTCTATGCAATACAAATGGAGAAAAATGACTACAAGCACCAGACACACCAATATGAAACTGTCTGTATGTGATCCATTTCCCATCAAATGCTGTATCACCTGATCAATATTTTTGTCCTTTTTTTTTTCTGACAGTTTGAATCTTCTGGCATCATGAATTTAGCTTTCAGCAATTGGTCTTTCTATTCAGATTTAGATAAATATGTTCCACAGTGTGCATGCCACCATTGTGGCACACACATTATTCAATCAAAGTTTTTTTATTCTAAAAGGAATAATTACAGTCTAATTATTTTAAAGTATAGCTCAAATCTTCCTGGGGTTAAGTTACTTATCTATTGCATGCACTGGGAGTCCCATGTTAGTCACGTGGTGTCACTTTTACCTGTCATACACTAATCTTTCTTTACATGTGTGTGTAAATACATATGGAAGAACTTGTGTATTTGAAGAAATACACTAATGTCAGGAAAAAAATGGCTAATTGTCCCCAGAGAACACCAGTGTATCACAGAGGTAAGGATTTTACAATCCACATTATGCCTCTCAGAGTAAGCAGAGGGGGCATAAAATCCCTTTGTCACTGACTTGTTCTTCAGTCGGTGTTTATTGTTGAAAAGAGCATGGACTGAAATGCTTTTGTATTTCTTGACACATTTCCTGAATGCTACACCTCACTAAGATTATATATATAGATATATATACTCTAATCACAGTATAAGGACTTGGGAAAAATATAATGGTTGCAGTCTGAGGTATGACGTTCAGTAAGTTTTTTAAGATGGTAAGGCATATATTCAACAGAAAAAATTGGATGTCTCATGCACTAACAAGAATTTGGAATAGTATGGTGACAGACTAGAATAATTATGTAAAGTTTAGACACAAACTTAATTTTTGTTTTATTTCAGTAATATAAATAGTTATAATCTCAAAATGCCAGCATACTAAAAGAAATTTGATATGTTGCAAAGCTGTACTGTGAGGTAGGTGTTTATGGGCAGGGTTTAAATATTTTGGCTCTGCAAAGTGGATCCAAAAAGCCACATATATCAGGTAAGGTATAACAAATTTACACTTTGACCATATAACCTCATACGCATTGCTCTAGGTTTACAAACTGTTGGCTGAATGTTTTAGCCAGTGAAGCATAGAGTAGCATAGTTGCCTTTTTTAAGTCTTCTACAATTTGGAGTCAACTCCAAATTAATATCTACTTTTTCTTCTGATATTTAATCTTAATGACACACTTTGTAGTTTCTGTATGACTTGTGTGAGCTCTTTTTACACAAACATTGCACTATTATCATAGTGTAGAAAATGGAATAAATCAATGGATAGCTTCAAATTTGGCATTCAAGTGTTAAAGAAAAAACCAGCTTCTAGACAGTAAGTTAAAATAAACTGCTGCTGTAAAAAACATTAATATGCTTTGTTGGTTTCAATATACTAGAGAAATGGCCTGGCCAGTATATATGATTTCTTACAAACCTAATGCATAAGCTCTGAATACTATGTAGATCGCATAAAATATAATAATTAACTTCTTTACACATGACAGTTTTATAAAATGCTTATTTATATCACAAAAATTGGATAACCATTGTAGCAGGGACTGTCATAAACGTGTTCACCAAAATGTAAAATGGGAAATGCAAGAGAAAGGCAGTAAAGAATGAACCTACTGAGACTGGAGAAAATGATTTTGATAGTCAAAAGATGCCTAGTTACATGAAGTGAGTGACATAGAGTTGACATTTTTGATAGTAGACATCACAATTAGATCATGTGCACGAGTAAAAAAAAATTTAAGAAATTAAAAGCATTATATTAGGAAGAAAAGAGGTAGTGCTAGATTACCAATACATTAGACAAATATTAAACAGAGAGGAAAATTCTGAAAACCTACAAAATAAATATAAGACTTCTGGAAAAAATAACTCAGGCATGTGAAAAATTATGGAGACAAAAAATTTAGACAATTGAATCTCTCAGTGTACAAAGAGCAGATATAATAGTGAGGGGAAATGAAGTCACCAAATTAATGAAGCAAATGATGCAGCCTAAAAGTTAATATTAAAAGTAACACAAACATCAAAACCTTCATAGATGGCAAAGCAAATGAACATTGCCATCAAAAGGAGTAAGACAATGTGCTTACCCTGGTGATTAATGCATAACATGGGTATTTTTCCAAGAGATTCTGAAAAGATCAGGATAATCTTCCCATTGCTTCCCAAATCTACTTATCTACAAAGAATGATGCATTACAAAGGTAACTGCAAATTCTACTCAGAAGTTGAATGAACCTCCTATCAACAAGTGTAACAAACTTCTAAAGGTGACCAAAATATGACTGTCTATATCATTTCTGAAACAATGTTTGAAAGGAAGAGAAAGTGGGAACTACAGTGGTTTGAAATGTCTAACTGCTGAAACAAAATACTTGTGAAACTGCAGTTGCTGTCACAGCAGAGCTTTGCTGACAGATTATTGTCTACAGTTGAAGAATCCAAAGATAAGAAATAAAAATATATGAATTTTCAAAATGGGAAGATTATATATTTTGAATCATGTAGAAAGCTTGGGAATAAATTGCTAGCCATCATTAACTGTGCTTTGATGCTTTGATGCTACTCCTTTCCTCATTTGATGGCCGGATAATGGGCAACTAGAGAAGGAAGTACAGATTTTTTTTGTTAATATAAACAACAGCAGAGTGCTCACATGTTGCATTTGTTATTCCATGAATGGCATACAAAGGTTTTCCAAATAAATTGTCCCCTGGCCTGAAATAGCAATAGAAGATGAGTAATAACAACAAGTGAAGTCCTGCTGCTGAGACCAGTGTTAGATTGACTCACAGAGCAGAGATCTATGGGACTTGGGGTAACAATAAAAGGCCAAAGATTTGTGGGCATTGTATCTCTCCCTTAGCTACGATATGCAGTATGTACACAAAATCCTAAAAAGAAAGAAGACTGGCTATCTCCAATGAAGAAGCATGAAATATTTCAAATTTTAAAAAAAATAAACAAGCAAACAAAAACCCAAATAAACATACTAGAAAAGCTAAACCAAAACAGATGCTGAAGCAAAGTTTGCAGGAAGAAATATTAGATGGTATGAATGACATTTACTGATAAACCTGAAATAAAGTTAACAAGTTACTAGCAAATATATCTTTGTTCAGGTCAGTTTAATTGTTAGGATTATCTCTACCACTGTGTTATGATAGTGCTACTGAAATGGAATCATATCATGAATGGCAGAAAAAAAAGAAAATGGATATTACATTTAAATCTGAAATTTTTAAAATATGACAATAAGAACTGAAGTAAAAATACATAACTTCATCGAACACTGAATTACACAAAAAATAGCAAAACTGGATGCTCTTGTTAACTAATACTGGTCAAAAATTTTGAGCAATGACATTCACTGGTGAGAAAATTGAATGCTGAAGAGACAGCTGGTTCCATTTATTCTGGTCACAAATAAGCCACCAAGGATACCAGAGTAAAACATGAAGTACTGATCATAAAGTCTAACTAAATTATGACAATATGTCTTTAGCAAAGTTCTAACAGTATTAATGATTATTTCACAAACACAGAATATTGGATATAATGATATTTTTGAGTTATTATCCTAGGCCTCAGGATTCAGGAACCAAAAAGAAAAAAAAAAAAAAAGAAAAAGGAAATTATGAAGCCCACTTCAGTACAGACAGACCTCACAGTGTCACAGAATTGTTCAAGTCCTAATCTCAGAACATAAGGCTATGTCCCCCTCAAGGCTGAGTTTCCTTGAACACTGTATGCAGTTTTGGCAACCACAATATAAAAAAGATTTTAAGGCTTTATAGACTGTCCAAATGAGGTTCACAAGGATGGTGAAGGGTCTTGAGGGGAAGCTGTACGAGGAGCGGCTGAGGCCACTGGGTCTGTTCAGCCTGAAGGAGGCTGAGGGGAGACCTCACTGAGATCTTCAACATCCTCACAAGCAGAAGAGAGGGGCAGACACTGATCTCTTTCCTCCCCTGACCACTGACAGGACTCAAGGAAATGGTATGAAGCTGAGCCAGGGGAGGTTTAGGNAAAATAACTCAGGCATGTGAAAAATTATGGAGACAAAAAATTTAGACAATTGAATCTCTCAGTGTACAAAGAGCAGATATAATAGTGAGGGGAAATGAAGTCACCAAATTAATGAAGCAAATGATGCAGCCTAAAAGTTAATATTAAAAGTAACACAAACATCAAAACCTTCATAGATGGCAAAGCAAATGAACATTGCCATCAAAAGGAGTAAGACAATGTGCTTACCCTGGTGATTAATGCATAACATGGGTATTTTTCCAAGAGATTCTGAAAAGATCAGGATAATCTTCCCATTGCTTCCCAAATCTACTTATCTACAAAGAATGATGCATTACAAAGGTAACTGCAAATTCTACTCAGAAGTTGAATGAACCTCCTATCAACAAGTGTAACAAACTTCTAAAGGTGACCAAAATATGACTGTCTATATCATTTCTGAAACAATGTTTGAAAGGAAGAGAAAGTGGGAACTACAGTGGTTTGAAATGTCTAACTGCTGAAACAAAATACTTGTGAAACTGCAGTTGCTGTCACAGCAGAGCTTTGCTGACAGATTATTGTCTACAGTTGAAGAATCCAAAGATAAGAAATAAAAATATATGAATTTTCAAAATGGGAAGATTATATATTTTGAATCATGTAGAAAGCTTGGGAATAAATTGCTAGCCATCATTAACTGTGCTTTGATGCTTTGATGCTACTCACCAGACCATTTGATGGCCGGATAATGGGCAACTAGAGAAGGAAGTACAGATTTTTTTTGTTAATATAAACAACAGCAGAGTGCTCACATGTTGCATTTGTTATTCCATGAATGGCATACAAAGGTTTTCCAAATAAATTGTCCCCTGGCCTGAAATAGCAATAGAAGATGAGTAATAACAACAAGTGAAGTCCTGCTGCTGAGACCAGTGTTAGATTGACTCACAGAGCAGAGATCTATGGGACTTGGGGTAACAATAAAAGGCCAAAGATTTGTGGGCATTGTATCTCTCCCTTAGCTACGATATGCAGTATGTACACAAAATCCTAAAAAGAAAGAAGACTGGCTATCTCCAATGAAGAAGCATGAAATATTTCAAATTTTAAAAAAAATAAACAAACAAACAAAAACCCAAATAAACATACTAGAAAAGCTAAACCAAAACAGATGCTGAAGCAAAGTTTGCAGGAAGAAATATTAGATGGTATGAATGACATTTACTGATAAACCTGAAATAAAGTTAACAAGTTACTAGCAAATATATCTTTGTTCAGGTCAGTTTAATTGTTAGGATTATCTCTACCACTGTGTTATGATAGCGCTACTGAAATGGAATCATATCATGAATGGGAGAAAAAAAAGAAAATGGATATTACATTTAAATCTGAAATTTTTAAAATATGACAATAAGAACTGAAGTAAAAATACATAACTTCATCGAACACTGAATTACACAAAAAATAGCAAAACTGGATGCTCTTGTTAACTAATACTGGTCAAAAATTTTGAGCAATGACATTCACTGGTGAGAAAATTGAATGCTGAAGAGACAGCTGGTTCCATTTATTCTGGTCACAAATAAGCCACCAAGGATACCAGAGTAAAACATGAAGTACTGATCATAAAGTCTAACTAAATTATGACAATATGTCTTTAGCAAAGTTCTAACAGTATTAATGATTATTTCACAAACACAGAAGAATATTGGATATAATGATATTTTTGAGTTATTATCCTAGGCCTCAGGATTCAGGAACCANTGAAGCCCACTTCAGTACAGACAGACCTCACAGTGTCACAGAATTGTTCAAGTCCTAATCTCAGAACATAAGGCTATGTCCCCCTCAAGGCTGAGTTTCCTTGAACACTGTATGCAGTTTTGGCAACCACAATATAAAAAAGATTTTAAGGCTTTATAGACTGTCCAAATGAGGTTCACAAGGATGGTGAAGGGTCTTGAGGGGAAGCTGTACGAGGAGCGGCTGAGGCCACTGGGTCTGTTCAGCCTGAAGGAGGCTGAGGGGAGACCTCACTGAGATCTTCAACATCCTCACAAGCAGAAGAGAGGGGCAGACACTGATCTCTTTCCTCCCCTGACCACTGACAGGACTCAAGGAAATGGTATGAAGCTGAGCCAGGGGAGGTTTAGGTTCGGTATTAGAAAAACGTTCTTCCCCCAGAGGGTAGTTGGGCACAGGCCCCTAAGTGAAGTGGTTACAGTACCAAACCTGACAGAGTTCAGTAAGTGTTTGCACAATGCTCTCAGACATATGGTGTGACTCTTGGGGTGTCCTGCACAGGGTCAGGAGTTGGACTTGATGGTCCTGATGGTTCCCTTCTGACTCAGCATATTCTATGATTCTATGATTCTGTGATTTATCTTGACATAGTTTGCTGTGGAATGTGAAATAGAAACTGATGAAACATGAAAACTGACATTTAATTCCTTTCTTGTAAATTGTTCTTGCCTGCAAGTCATCTACAAAAAAGTCATGAAGCACAAACATGAAAGGAGGGAAAGATCAGTTTGTCTTCGAAATGATAATTTTACAAGCCAAAGAAACAAAGAAATAAAAATAAGAAGATATGAAAAATAGCAGTATACCTAGCTGTTCCTTTAAATATTGGTTTGTCATTAGACACGAGTCTTTTCTCAAGGACCCGTGTGTACTTGGTAATTAATGCAGAAGGACTGGGAGGTCCAGTTTGTGCCTCTAAGAAATTTGGGCTTGGGGGGAAAATAGTCTGTGATGTGGGTGCTATGTTATAGAAAGCAATGTATCAGGAACAACTTGAATGGATGCAGAGTGAGCTTTGCAAGCCAAACTGGTGTTTGCACCCAGCACTTGAACACAGCTTCTTCTGTGCTGATCACCTGCCATGACAGATGGGGTTCCAGCATTATAAACATCTAGGGGAGTGGTGGAAGTGGGAGAAAAATATGTCAAGGGACAGGGGATAGTAGTTGATGAGAATTTATTAATCTGTGTAATGGATACAGAGACAGTGTAGTGTAATGTTGGTAAGAAGGGACTGCAGTTATGAGACAGAGGTAAAATAGGATGTATCCCATTGCATGTTCCTCATGCCTCACACACACCGGTCTCCACAAACGACTGCTTCCCTGACCATGAACCAAACTCGGGCCAGAACAATGAGAGTGCCAAATCCTAACCACTGGACCACTGGCATATATGAAGATTTAGTTAAAATATATAACATTAGGTTTTTATTTTAATTTAATCTATAGCTTTTCTATAGTTGTCTTTCATTAGCAAAGCCAAACCCAGCTGTAATTAAGACCCAATGCATATCAGGCATTCAGACACATTTCAGTGGAAGCTGAATCAAGCTCTCTATTTAATTTTCTGTGATACCAGTCCAGCCCTTCAGACTGAATTTGTACAGATCTAAAGGAGCTCTCTTTTTTTGGAGAGTTTCAACTCTCATAACTCAAGTGCTAAGCTTATAAGAGGAATCTTTTCAATCTCCATGTGCCTTTACAAATACATCTCTATTTGCAATATACGTGCATGGCAAGTCTAGAGCCACGTGGAACTCCTGATTCTCTTTCTATGTACATTTGTGACAAGGAACAGTCAAAGATATTGTTCACTTCCCTTCTGAATTTTAAGAACTATTATGGGAGCAATGACTGTAAAAAAGAGATAACCAATATTTTCCCTCCCTCCCATCAGTCAACATGCTCTTTTCCAGAATGAGTTTTACCAGCCATTGAATATATTTTCTCAAATGGAGCAATTTGTCTATTTCTCACATGCTGATTAAAGAAAATTAGAAACATTTTAGAAGTAACACTAATCCCCTTCAGATTTGTTTGAGATGTATTTGAGTAATTTAGTCTTAGTTTAATAAATGTGCAACCATTAGTATTTTGCAAAGGTCATGAATATGTCATTCATGCACTGAGTGATTGAAACACTTTCTCTCTCTTTTACACCACGACATAGATGAAAACTTCTTTTTGACTTGAAACTGCTTCTGAATACAGCAGTTGCTCATTCATAATTTTTTTTCATTTTAATTCTACCATGCTTTTAATTGCAAATGGGGAAAAAAAGCTGAAAAGGATTACAGGCTAAACTCAAGCTATATAAATAATTGATCTATGAAGAATTTAAACTACTTTCATTTGGAAAAAAAAGCTAATACTCTTAGGAGTATATCTAGTCATGTTCCTTTGCATCCTTTGTATAAAACCACAAGCATACTTCCAAGATATGCAAAGAAATATATGCAGTTCATTAGAAGTACTTTTTTTCTTAACGAGCAAGACAATTTAAATTAGTAAAGTTATTCGGTTTTAATTCTTCAGTTCTAGATATGTAAATACCTTTCAGAATGTTTTTCACAAAAGGATAGTTAGGCATACTGAAATGAGTCAATTTCACAAGTATAGCAAAAGAACATATAGTTTATAGCTGGAAATATACTGTGAGGACCTCAATAGGGAATAACATTGCACTGCTCTGAGGAGGCAACATGGTGCTAAATGGCTTTTTCAGTGTTTATTTTCTTGGACATAAGAATACTGAAACAAAATGAGCTATGTAATTTATCTATCTACAAAACAAAATTGTGGGCAGATACAAGAAATATTTATGCTATGCAATAGTGACTACTGCAAAACCTCACTAATTCACAGAAACTCTGAGGGGAGGGTCATCTAAGAACAGAGCCACTTACCAGCACTGGAAACAAGGAACAATTTCAATGGGATTCAGAGGAGGTTTGGCAACTTCAGTACTAGGATTTAAGCACCTTCTCCAATGCTGCAAGAGGAAACAGGGATTAATTTTCTTCCAGAAACGTGAGGTGGGGGTTTGACTCCCAGTAGGCTCAAGACAGGAATGAAGCAGGACCTTTGATATTCTTTTAATCACTGAGTATGTTGAACAAAACACATCACCTTCATTCCAGTCGTGTGTAGAGATGTTAGGTATGTAAGCTCTAAGAACCTTTCTTCACTGAGTCTGTCAGCAAATTTGGGCAGAAAATATACTGATATTTGTAATTTTGAAGAGCTGGGCATGAATCTAATGCACACCATCAAGAGAAAATAGTTTATATGGCTTCTATGTAATATTCTGGAAACTGGAGACCTGCTGCTGCTTCTAAAATAGAATGGTAGTTGAAAATGACTTTGTGGTTCTAAATTATGGATACAGGGGTATAAAATGGCAACTGAAAAATTCAAGATAATGTTGTGAATCTAGTTTCCCAAACACTAATTTGATGGTGAGCCCTAACTGTAATGAATTCCATTATTTTTATACATCTCAAGATACCAAAGCCACATGGATGTAGTCTGACCACAAAACTTTCTATAAAGTCCTGTCAGAAGAACTAACTGCATTGAACTAAATTTAGACATTTCCATTTTGAACTGAATTCTGCCATTAAAGTCTGACACTGAACATAAAGAGTAAAGGGCAGTATTCATAGGACACCTTGCAGATGAAATCTTTTCTTTTAAAGAACAATGTTGCTGTAACCCTTTGGGGTTTTTTTCCCTAAGCCTCCAAAGGCTGTACTTATCCAGTGGAAGCCACAACAGATGTATCAGACAAAAATATTAAGCATGAAATTCAAAAATATGTCTATGAAAAGAAAATCACATTTAAAATGCCTGTGTTCATTTATATCTGAGGTAAGAATAAAAAGGAATACTGAATGAAGTGATGATTCAGCTAAATTTAGTCAATAGTTTTTACACCAGCATAAATTCTAAAAAGCATCCATTGACCTAAATGCATGTGAGCGTATCAGTTATTCACTGGGGATTGCACTGCAGTCTTTTTTCTGTCTCTGAATCCTGAAGCACTGCATAAATTAAAAAAAGAAGTGCTGAAGGATTTTTGAATTAAGACTCTCTTAAAAACAAGTTGATTGATTTGTCAGGCTTGCAAGATAAAATAAGACTCCTTTCCATCGTAACCAAAGTTTGCTGTTATTGCATAATTAGTGTGTGAGGAAAAGAGAGCTTCAAGAGGATGTACAGCAGTCATGAGAAGAGTGTTTTGATATATGGCAGTCATTTGTGCTGCTATCTTCTGCTTGACTGTCTAAATTCATACATTATTCCACCCTTTCATGTTGAAATTATGCAGTCACAGTCTTGCATTTTTATTGTACTTAATCAGACTTATGAAAAATCTTAGAAGAGGCATGAGCAATTTTTTTTAACTTTTTGAAGCAATTAATTTTATTCTATCATTCTATCTTCCTTGATACAAAGGAGATATAAGTATTTTATAGACATGGATGCATTTAATGCTAATTTTAATTATAAAAGAAGTTATTCATATAGGAGATTGTATTGGTAAATAAAAGCAACATGAATTAAACTCAAAATTGAAAATGCATGAGTTTTACAATTGCTATTTCTAAAGATTTTGAAGAGATCATGAATGAAAGTAGTGATTATCAGAATACCTTTCTATATTGACAAACACTTTCATAAGTACAAGATTTTCAAAATGTCTTCAACATTTTAAGACATAGAGGTCTTGGAAAATTGTGCATGAAAAGCGGTAAAAAGAATGCTCCTCATATGAATAACAGCTTGTTCTTGTTCCCTCTAATATAACATATATATTGTATATTTGAATGTATTTGTGTGAGGACAGATGAGACCATCTGCTTTTATTATGTTATGTTTGAAAAGCTAAACACAGTGAAAACAAAGGCTCAGCAAGCATCCAAGGAACTACGGAAGGCCAAGGCACCCAGAAAGTAACGTGATCGGTGGATATGGAGCACACCAAATCAGACATCTTAAGATTGTCAAAGAAGAACAATCCATTATCCCTTGTACCACCTGTTAAGATGACTCAAGGAAAGTTTGAAGTTGTCATCCTGGAATGCCATACAAACCACGGGGATGATTTTCCAAAGGGGTACAGTACTTATTTTGAGATGCAGGCAGAAGAGAGTTTTGAGGGGGAGCAGAAAGAATTTGAAGATGGTATAAAACTATGAGGTGTCTTCAAGGGGATTGTAAGAACATGCAAAACATTTACAGGAAAGAACAAAAGTAGGGGAAGACAGAGATCAAGCTGGGTCAGCAAGAAAAAAGTGGAATGAAAAGGAGAAGTAGGCAAAAACCTGGTAAATTGGGTGATTGATTGCCACAGCCTGTCGTAAGTTCTTATTAAATACATTCTAATTTTTTTCAGTTTGGGTCACTCCCTGAGCCTCTGGGTGAAAATTTCTTATGAACTTCAGATTAGACCAGTGTTAGGTAGGAAGAGATCCATATAGGGAAACACCCAGGGTTGCAGTCTGTGTCTGGGAATGGGCCAAGGATATTGGATGGATTTAAAATGTGTGCTAGGATTCAAGAAACCCACAGGTGTGTGTTTGTGAATCCAGAGTGAAGCTGTGTATACAACCTGACTCCAATCCCAGCTGTACTGGAAAGAGGAACAGACAAGGCCATCTCTGATCTTCATGTCAGTGTGAGAGCTGTGGGTGTTTATGTGGGTGCTGGAACCTCACTCTGTGCTGCTGTGTTTGGCCGCTTGTGTATGTGTGTGAGAGTGGGCACATGCACCAGCTGGGCGTGCATGCTCAGCCCTGCTGTGGCAGAGAGAACACAGACCCACAGCAGCTTCCTTGCTGTCTCACTGGGATGACAGGGACCCTGGAAGGATTCATATAGCCATAGAATTACAAAGTATGACTAAATACCGCATATTGCCAGTCTGCTTCCACAAGGTGCTGTGCAGATACAGCTCCACAAGCTCATTCTAAAGTACAACATTTAAATCCTCCTAGTAAGAAAATGAAAGCACTAACTGAAAGCTAGCTTGCCTCAAACTGAAGGTATCATTCCTTTCCATTTCTGAGAAGAGTATGATAAAAAACTTGGCGAATCTGTACATTTCATTGTCAGAAGTGTTTTCAATGAAAAGCATTGAAGCAATGAGAAGTTGGTCCTGTGGGTCTCGTAATCACCCAGGGTGCAATTGTGTATTGGTTACTCAGATCAGTAGCACAATCTGTTGCAGAGCAAAGGACCTGAGAGGCAGCTTGTAGAAGAGAATGTGTTCCCCTGCAGATATTTCTTGTGATGGCTCTCCATTTTATTTTTTAAATCATGGTCCTTTTTCATGCTGCAAAGAGGTTGGGGATTAAAATAATGAGGGTGTTTCCATCATTGCATCCCTGAAAAAAGATTGCAGAGGGATATTTTGTGCACAGATTGACCAGGCAGAATAAACCCTGCTATTTCGTTGCACATCTGTTACTGCCTCCAAAAAAAGAATATGTAAGCAGCTCACACCACTCAGTCGAAGGCTCTAAATTCTTTATAAAAAGTCTGTCATTAAAGCCCTGTCTTATACCATCCCTGCTTAACTGGGGGGACCAGATGGGATGATATGATATGTTTCAGATATTCCCAGCACGTGCAGTGCTGCCAGAATTAACAAGTGTGTGTCACTCCTGCAGTTACACTGGTGACAGAACACTGACACTCTTGTTAGTGATGTAGCAGAAAGTGCTCCTGGAATTAACTTATTGACAGAAATCTATCAATTAAAAACAGTAACAGTAACATGTCAGAAAGTGATGTGATGCTGACAGTCTACTATTGGAGCTTTAATTGAGAGAAGAACTCCATAAAGCTCTGTAGTGTGCATATTTAGCATGTTAGAAGGAGCCATGGAAAGCAATCCTATTCCTTTGATCTATTTATCTACTCGTGTGCTTTTCTGTTGTCTGGGAGGAGTTGCTGACTTTAGTGTGAATTTCTTCTGCATCATCCCTCAAAAATAAAGGCCACATGCTATATATCTTCTGTCCTCAGAATTTATCTTTCCTACCTGACTTTTAATGTAACTCCTGCAAACCTGGAAATAAACTGTTGATCATTCTGAGTCAGTAGATTTGAGGGTGGGTTATTGAACATCTACCAGTTTGGAGTTTTTCCCTCAGACTTCAACATTCCATCAGATTCTTTCACCTCTATTTCCCACTTCATAAAATTATGATTCTGAAACTCTTCAAATTTATGTTATCAGGTCTCTAATAGCCCACCCTGATTTGTCCATTTATCTGCTTTCTTTACTAATTTGTCTTGATTTGCAGGTTTCTTCTCTAGTTTTGATATCAGTGCAGCTATTGCTGTAGCAAAATTATGAAGGCTAATTCTAAGGACACAGTTATATATTCTCTAGGATCACATTAGCATGGGGAAAGCTTCAGTAGTTCACGTGGTCCTTAGGATAATGCGTTAGGGCAGGACCGAGCAAGGCGGGAGGAAAATCATATGTGTGTTATAGATAATCGGGGATTTTGTTCATGTGCAGGAAATACCAGTGGTAGACTACAAGTTTGTTTTCTGAATACAGAATAGAAAGGCCATAAAAGCTGAGGGAGTAAGTAGAGGCACAGTTCTTTCAGGATCCTAATCCCTGCTCATGGAGCACAAAGCAGCTGCAAGGCTGTGCTGGAAGCAAAAAACAGGTCCATCACTGCACTATGAACCACAACAGGATTTCTTTTTCTTTAATTCCCATGCATCCCTTGGCTATTTGGGTCACCATGACAAACATCTATGAGCCCAGTTTCAGATATTCATGAAGTCCTAGGAAATGTAGTTGCTGAACAAAAGCTTCTGTAAGCAAGACAGAAGTCACTATTGAGAATACAGCACAGCGCCAGCACAAAAGAATGAAGAAGAGAAAGGAAAAATATCAAAGAATGCTCACTTACATTCAAGACACTTTGAAATAAATTAAGATTAAAAGCTGTGCAGTAATTCACCACGCACAGATGAATGATTTACATTTAAAAATAAAGTTGGTAATGCTCTCTGTAATAACTCCATGCCTCAGCATTTAATCTTGGAAATATGCTCTCTCCCCCAGATAACAGCAACATAAATTATATCCTACATTGGTAGCAGCAAAGTGGCTCTTTATTCCCTCAGGTCAGTGGGAGTTTCAATACTTTTGCATAAACCTAAATCAGAAACTTGGAAGTTCTAGAAGGATAAATTTGGTGCATCAGTGAGACCATTTATTAGTTTCAATAAAGAAAAAGCTTTGGAAAAAAAAAAAGAAATTAAGTTAAAGTTAACCAGAAATTACTCTTTCTGTTGCTAAGAACAGGAATCCTGGTAGAATTTTACATTATCATTAATTGCAAATTGGCCAGGTTTAGGTGAAAAGCCCTATCCACCAGGAGTTTTAAAGGTAGAATATTAGACTTAATGTAATTGAAAAACATATGCTCTTAATTCTGTACTATTAAAAAAATCTTTCAAGTGTCTGACTTTGAAGGAAGACAAAGAATAACACTCCATCAAATATCCTTTACCCTCCCAAGGTATCCTACATGCAAATGAGCAAATATCAGGGTAATATTTATCTATCATTAATACATGCAGGAAAAACTTAAATTCAGAATCTGAGATACATTGTGGATACACTGGATGTTGAAGAACTATGTCTCATTCTATAAAAATATTCTTTGTATTTCACTAGCCAAGTTTTACTGACATGATAATGATCTTGACTAAATCTAGAACAGATCGAACTCATCAGGATATTTAGGTGTGTGCACGTATATCTCAAGTTAGTTGTTCAAGAAAGTGGAGTGGGGAACAATCAAGTATCAATAAAAGACTCCACCCACAGAACAAGAAGTCAAGGAGTTTGGTGAATCATTGTGTTGATATGCAAGAGTCTTGGTAACCAAATCATGACTCACACAGTCCTTTTCATCTCCCACATAGATTTGGGTTTTCAAGCAATTTTCACTACAATGAGAGACAGTCAGAGAAAAAGTTAAAAAGTCAGAGAAAAGTAAGTCAGATCTCTCTAGAGGGAAGAAAACACTGAAACAGATCAAGAAAAATGTAACATTTTTTCCCCAAGCTCACTCTGAGGATATGGAAGACAGCTGAAACCTTTATCAACCTGCATTGACATTGCCAGCTCCACAGTAGGATTTATAGCAGGTAATAGTTCTGAAAGCCACAATGTGCATCCAAATTAAGCACCCAGCACAGGGAAGAATGTCATCCTCCTCTGATGAAAAGTTCAATTTTCTAGAATAAAGCACACTTTCATCCACATTGCCTTGGCCTAGAGAGAGTAAGAGAGAAAAATAGATGGCAAACAGTAGTTAGGCTTCTTAAAGAACGACTGGCAGGAATTTAGATGCTGCATATGAGAGCAGAACCAGAGGCAATTCAGACGTGACAACAAAACTAATTCTCATTACACGGCCTATCCATGACAGGAAAGGGGAAAAAGGGTACTGTGAAAATTAATTTCTTGATTAATGGGATTCAGCATCCATTTGCTTTTGTTCTATTTGCGTTGATTAATTGCTACCAAATCTTTCTCTTCAAACACTGTGGCTGGATTCTCCCTGTGCACAGTTAAATCATAGAAGGGCCCATGCTCACTTTAGTACTGTATCTTGCAGTGTGGTAAAAATGACAGTGAAAATGGTGCTATAGGTTACTTCATTGATATTTTAATTGCAGTAATATACTTCTGCTGTCATAAAATTTTAGATACCATTTAAACTTGGTGAAGCTGTGAGACATAAACTAGATAAAAGGGGAGCTTTATAAGTAAATTCAGCATTGAACTGGAGGATTAATGAAAAATGAAGCATTCTGGTTGCAATATTAGTCTCTGGCATTAATAATGTTATAGAGGACAAAATGATATTTTCTATTATAATCAAAATTTCATTAGCATTTCAATAAACTGAAAGTCAGTGCTTAGAACACCAACAAAACTAATCATTTTGAAAGTCCACAGTAGGTCTGCAGGCGACTTGCTTCATTTATTCTAAATGTGCATTTTAATGGTCCATTTTGCCTTTAGAAAAACAAAAACTTTGACAATTTCAAGATTAATCTTTGCAATTGAGGGTGCTGCAAATATGGAAGAAAATGCAACAGCCTAAAATGTCCATCTCCCTCTTCTCCTTCTCCCTCCCTAATCCCCCTGCCAGGAACTACACTTGAAAACAGGACCCCATTTTATTTCTAAGGTAAGGTACCTGTACATATTTGAGAACAAGGAATAAAGGAGAGAGTCCTGACTGATAAATCACTCAAATAGGTGGTCCAGTATTACTGGGTTACTTTTGCTGTGTGTGATGGACTGACTCTGGTTGGAAGGCAGCTGCCCACCAAAGCTGCTCTGTCACTGCCCTCCTCAGCTGGGCATAGAAGAGAAAATACAACCAAAGGCTCATGGATCGGGATGAGCGCAGGGAGAGAACACTCAGAAGTGACTGCCATAGGCAAAACAGACTTGACTGTACAATGTTTAAAAACCAAATGCCATGTTTAACTCAGTTTCAGTTACACCTTTCATTCTTCAAATCACCAGCTAACACATAAATCAATCAAGGACTTATCAATAAGAAAAATCTGCCTTTGAATATCAAAGTCCAAACAGATTTACCTTTAAATTCAGTAGAGAAAAACAAATATTTCTGTTGATGATTCATCTAATCTTACAGATGTCTCAAATGAGAAAAAACACATTCCTGAACTCATAGCATGTAATTTGGGACACCACAGTATTGATGACCACATGGAGAAAATCTTGTTTAAAAGGTGGTTCCTGACCCTGAGATAATCATCTTTCCTCTCTCACCTGATTGAAGATATCCACACTAAGAGCCTTCATTAGATATTTGGCCTCCCCTATGACTCCCTGCAAATCTTCTTGCACAAATGTCCCTGTGAGTTCTTACGCACTTCCCTTCCATCCCTCATTAATGCAGGGGTCCTTAGGCAGACATGAGAAATTTCCAACAGCTGAACAGCCTAAAGGATTGCACTGATGGGAAAAAAGGGGGGGAAAAGGAGAAAAGTTTGGGGGAAAAAGGCTGCATACAACTGCCATGAATGCTTGATTGACAAAGAAAAAAGCTCACCAGGACTCATTCAGGTAATATCCCCAATCAGGAAACTGCTGAAGGGTGTGATTTGAGTCAGAGGCCTGATTGCATACTGAAGTTCATCAAACTAGGGCCGGCATATTTCAGACTGGTTTTTTCCTAGATTAAGTATACTTTATGGAAAATATGAAAGTGGTGTGGGTCAGGAAATTATTTACAGAACAAAGTGCATTTAGGATACCTCTGGTCTCCAGCATGATCAGAGTGTGAGGATTACATTGAAAGACACTTCTATCAATCAGCTGTATAAGGAATCCTCCTCTCCCCACTGCTTTCTTCCAGATTTTTCTTGTCACTCCTATATCTCATAACTCATATTACTAACTTAAAAATAAAATGAAGGACATTTATTCTGGGTTTTTCATTCTTCTCCCTTTGCCTACAGTACATAAAGTCTGTTAATCGGATTTATGTTTCTCCTCTTTTTCTTATGTTTTAATCATTTGTAGATTCCCCCAAGCCAGAGAAGTTGCAAGGTGGTAGAGATTAAATGAGTCCTGGTTTATTTATGTGGAAAAAATAAAAAATGCACTTCCATAACTGTAATTTTTCTCTTGCATCTCTATGAATCCCTGAAGAGTCACATCACTCAAGTTACTCGTTTTCAGTAAACAAACAGCTGGATTTTGTTATACTTATTCCTTCCTGATAATTCAGTCTCATCTACTATAATGACATAGCAGCAAAATAAAGTCTTGGGTAGTATATTTTTAACAGAAAATCTCACATAAAAGTCCTCTGAGACCATGCTTAGTGTCAACTTTATAGTGTTTTCCAGGATTTATTTATGGAAACATCCACATTATGTATAGAAAATGATCATGATTTACAAAAGCAGAGCTGCTGGATATTGAATGTTTTCACCTAAGTAATTTGCAATGAACAAACTTTTTTTCTGGCAATTTCTAGGACAAAACCAAGCTATTTTCCAAATTTCTTACCTCTGTTTAATTAAAAAAAAAAAAAAGGACACAGGGTAATAAAAGCTGTCTTGTGTTTGCATATCTGAACCTAACTTCAGACAACAGACTTCAGCCTTTGAGGGGTTAGCCCAAGGGATTGCCTGCTAGGGGAAGACTCCAATTAGTCCCAGCAGCTTGACAAGTTACTGCCTTCACCTAGAGCCTGTGGAAATCACTTCCCTATCCTATGAATGGTTCCTCCACTGCTACAGTCAAAATAAGCTGAGCTAACAAAGACTTATTTATTTTTCCAGCCTATTCAAACAGCAGCACCTGTCAGGTCAGAAGAGGTGGCAACAGGAGGCACGGAGGGCTCTGAGGAGGAGGAGAGGGCAAGAGCAATTAGCAAGGGAAGGCTACAGGTTGCAGCCTCTGATGGTGACATATTTGCAACCCGGGGAGTTTTCTCTTTAGAGGAGTAGCCACCTGTAAACGCCTGCTCCCTGGGTGACTACAAGTATAATCAGTAGTCTTGCACTATGCAGTTTCTTGCAGTTGACTAAAACTGTGTGAATTATTCAGTTACCGTCTATTTTCTACTCATGAGGCATGTAAAGCTAGTTTCTCTTCTTATTAAATTAAAGCCCAAAACTATGTCCTCTGCTGCTAGATGTATATAACTACTTTCTTCCCTCCAAACTAAATGTGGCAACTAAAAGTACCTTTAATTATCTCACCCACTGACCTCTAATTGCTATCTCCATGAATTTATAATCAAGCAAACATTTAATTTAATTTAATGGAGAGGTGCACGCTTGCTTCAGAAATCTGAATATATTATAGGTTACCAGATGATAAATTTGATAATGCAGCTGCTGTGTTCTGCTCAAATGAGAGAAGAAAACTGCCATGAGGGTTTCCACTCACTGATTTCTCCTGGTATCAGATGGCTCTGTGGAAATAATTTTCAGTTCAGTCACACGAAGAGTTTATTTGATCTGGCTTATTAATAAAAATTGAAAACCTTTCTTATTGTTTCTGAGTTTAGTCAGGCTTCATTTCACTCTATTGGCAGATTTAAATTTTCCCTAATCCTTGTTTTCTAATGGTCCGTGATACTCCTAAAACTTTTAATCTACTGTGCTTTTCAGACTTTTGTGTTTTACACTTGGAAAATATCTGAAGAGATTCATTTGATCTTAAAACTGGATATAGGTTCATACAGAAGTAACACGGTTTGCGGGATGACACCTCAAGTTGTTAAGAGGTGTTTTCTAAAACTGTATCTTATTTTTAGAAGGGATTGGCTTTCAACTGCTTTCTCCACATTTTACACCAACCTCTGACTCTTGTAAACCCAGGCCTGCTCACACCTCTCCGTTGGAGCTTACCACTCCAGGTGACAACACAGAGGATTTCAGTTTTTCTCACTCTTTGGAACAGACTCTTCTGACTTCCATGTGCAGACCTGGCTGGGACAGGGTGATGTGATCACACTCAGGAGCTCAGTCGGTGCTAAAAAAGAGCAGCTCGCCAAGAGCAGATTGAACATGTGTCAACAAGGCAGTGATGGTGCCACACATGGTGCAGCAACCCTTCAGAGGGTGACAGGCAGCAGGAGCAGGGGAGGGACAGTCAAGTGTTTGCTGCTGCAACACTTGAGTAAAGCCACCACAGCCCTGTGTGTGTGGTAGGGATCACACTGAAAGTCAGAGCCATCAGCACAGCCTGGGGCCAGGAGCCAGGCCCAGCCCAGAAGGAGAGCAGTGCTGGTGGCAGCCCCAGCCCTGGGCTCCAGGCACTCCAGGCACTCCAGGCACTCCAGGCACCCAACTCCCTGAACATGGACCAGGGAGGGGTGGGTCCATGGGACAGGCAGGGCTGGGCTGTGGGGACCTGTGGCCAGGGCTGACGTGGGGTCCTGGACAACGTGGGAGTCCAGGGCAGCTGACTCAAGAAATTGCTATTTCAGTGATGATTCCTGCAAGAGCTTGAAGAGTTTTGAGTTCAAACTCCTACGAATTCTTTGGTTTTGGGTAGGTTTTTCCTGTCATGTGGACCCTGCAACTGCCTGTAAATGCAGGCAATGACTATCCGAGTTAATAGTTGGTCTCTTGCTTTAGCTTTACCCCGTTTATATATTGTTTTAGCAATACTCCCTTACATATAAAATAAATGCAACACAAACATATCTGTGCATCTGCTGAATTATGTCTTTTGGCAGCAAATAATAATACTGGATGTATGTTATTAGTATTTTCAGTAATGAGGCAATATCTTTTTTGCACTTGCTTTAGATTTTACTAATTAAATCTTGGGTCTTTTAGCACGAGCTTTTTGTTAGCAGAGGCTATGTACATTTGCACCAAACAGTTTGTCTGAATCACCATGGAAGAGCTATACTTTTAAAAATAGCTATCTGAAATACAGTTAAGAAAATGCAATGCTTTAATTAGAGAAAAACAAAACTTAATGCTCAGGGAGTGCATATTGTGTTGAAGTAACATCAGAATTACTTCTTACCATTATGAAATTCTTTTAGGGTAATTTAGGGTAAATTGTACTTTGTTCAGAGACTGTAGAACTTCTTCTGATGAATTTTCTTTCTCTGGACTGGAGCTCTAACGTTTTCTGATGTTTATATTTCTCTTTTTGGCAACAGTTTCTGCATGTGTTGAATCTTGAAGACAACTGCTCACATCCTAATGAAAAGTCTATCTGGACAGACTGTGACACTAAATTTGTGGTTTCTAATCTAAATATACAGGCTATAATTTTTCCTGAGTTTTGTGTAAATATCCCAGTTTTTGAGATCTCAGCCTAAACAGTCTGTGAACTCTGAGATGAGTTGACCTTCTGACCATGCCCTTGAGTAAAATCTGTTGATAATTCACCATAAGTAGTACTCAGTGTGAGTTTTGACACTATACTGCAACAGACATACCCCAAATAATTCTTCTACTGGATATTTTAATAATTAGTCTAGAGCTTTGACTTTTAATTTTCATTCAATTCTTTGGCCAGAGTGGTGGCAGGGATGTTCCTTCCACAACAGGAGATTGCCACAAGTTCCAATGCATGTCATGACTGAAGGATCAGCTGCAACTGCAGCTTTTTCTGGGTAATTTGATTATGCTCATTGAGGGCTTTATCTTTGTACATTTGTTCTGTATCAAAATAATACATGGGGCAGAAAGACTTCCTTAGAAACTCTGAATCTAGGAAAAGCTGGTGATAGTATGTGTTGTCTTTTACTGCACCTTAAGCTTAAAATACCTCCTCAAGGAATCACAGCTAACTATTCTCAGTCCCTCAGCTCTTAACTTGGTATAAAAACCAATTTTTTTACTTTTACTGAAGAACTGTGTAGGTATTTGCAAAGAAACTCCAGTTCCATAGGAAACAATTGAGGCTTTTATTCTCTGAAAGACCTCAGATGTAATATATTTTAGTAATATTAGGTAAAATGTTACTAATACCCATTAGATAGATGAGGATTCTCATATCAAGGATTTTGCTACTTGGCAAAGAAACCACCCATAATCTTTATTCTGAACCCCTAATTTTTTGGCTATGACAACTACTTTTTCTAGCACCTTGTCCTAACACGAATACATAATTCTGGAATTTCTTCCTGATGTTAAACTGAAACAGTGCTGGTTCTGGCCAAACATACTCAGAACACGGAAAATCAAAATTTTGGCAATTTTAAAAATCTTTTTTCTTTTAATCTTTCTTCTTTCTACTTTTCTTTCTCATCTACTCCAAATTAATGTACATAGTTAATAAATATTACTGTTACTGTTCAACACAGCAGTCCCCAAAATGAGGACAGAATAATCACTGGTGTCCTGAGGAAAGTTACTGGATTGCATAACTGATATTGTTGTTCCTCTGAAGACCTTCTCTGCCTGCTCCAGGTGCTCTCACATCACAAGTGGGAGGGAGAAGGGGATTGCTGGAGAGATGGCACACACCAAAGCTCTTACAGAACCATAGGGATTCAGACTTGTAAGTGTGAGTTACGTCCTGAAGTACAATTATGTAACACCATAAAAATAATCAGCAATCATGAAGGAATTTGAAAGGCTATGTAGCAACACCCTGTGCAGTATCATGTTCTGTTTATTTGTTGTTTAACAACATTAAAGATGAAAATATTTTCTGTAGAAACTATTCACATCTTAGCAGCATTAAAACGTTATTGTTTGCACTTATGAGAAAATCTCAGGGGTTCAAAAATTGGCCCTGGTTTCTTCTGGGCTACAGAACTTATCCAAATGTTCATCTAGTGACGCCTCTGGGGACCTCGCTAAACAGTATGACTCTGCAAGGGCTTTGACCTTGATGAGACAGACCTCTAGATGAAAAAAAATAATAAAAGTTGTAAATTGCTAGTAATTGGAGAAGAGCTGGCTTTGCAGAACTCTAATCAATGCAAACATAATTCAGCCTCTTAAGATAGCATCACTGGCTGCAATTTCTAATAAGTATAAACACAATAAAGTCCCTTTAGATGGTGTCATTCCTAATAGTGTTAGACTGTCTCATATGAATAGCACGGATATAAGGAACATTTGTGCAACCGAGATTGTTCACATAGCCTGTTCCAAAGTCTGTTAGGATCCCAAAATTTGGTTGGGCTAATGGTCTATTTATCAAAACTGAACAGGAACTTGAAGCTTATTAAATGGGAATTCATGTATGATTTAAAACTGGAAATCACAAAAGCTGAATTCTATCAGCCAGTCCAATAATAAGTTCTGCATACATTATTAATATTTGTGGGCTGTGGGAGTGGTAATACTATTGCATCCTATGCATCCTATAGCACTACAAAATTAGAATATGTGGATCAGTGTTAATTGAATTTCTTAAGAAACTTTATGGAAGAAACTAAGATCACTATAGGGACAGTGGTCAAGACTATTTTTGGTTTATGAGTAGGAATTTGCATACATTTTGAGAGGAGAATAACAAGTCAGGACCAAGGTTCACAGAAAGATTTTATTTTTGTTTCATATTCTCACAAGAAAGGTTAGAATGAAGACAACTTCTGTTTATTAGAATTTTGAAATATAATTCAATATAGTTCAGAGAGAGGAGAATATTGTCACTGTATTTGCTGCTGTGCATCTGCACTGTGAAAGAAGTGTTCCTGTTAACCATAAGCTTTGAGCTGGCAACTCTGCCTTTATTTTATTTTTCCAAAACAAAATACACCCTTTCTAATCTTTAAGAGGTATAAAATAGAAAAGATGAAGAAAAATCACCTTTCTATAAACTTTATATTTTTAAAAGGACATAGTGAGTTGTATTTATTTTATGATTGAAGGAAGTTGGACAGTTTATACCACCATAGTTTCAACTAAATCTGAGCATTTAAATGAGCTAGATAGTGAGATCTAAATGGGCTTTCATTTGGTGCAATATTTCTTTAATCAAAATACAGTCCTGCATTATTTCAAATGGGAATGTGTTTCAATGGAATATGTTTATTTCAACATTTGACAAGAAAAGTAAAAAATGTCCACCTCTTGCTTAGTTTTGAAATCCATTGGGAGGATTAGATGAAAAAAATATATATATTTTACATAAAATAATAACATATATATCAGTAATGTAAATTTTTATTCAAAATGATAAAGTCAAAATACATTATCCAAATTAAACATTTCAAATCAGTGGGAGCAGAATTCCTTTTCTAAAGGAGATCTTAGTCTTCCCTTACTGTGTCCCCCACCTCATCTGTTGGGTTTGCCAAGTGCAGGACACCATTGCCTGCTCCATATGTAACACAGGAACATGTAGCCAGACTCTCTAGCACCTCTGTGGGGAAGTACTTGATGGCTGGCAGAATACAAATTGTGCTCTGACTATTCCAGAGCTTCAAAGACTGTCAAGATCATATTTAGTTTGTCTAGGAGATGAAATACATGTGATGTTTTTCACATCAAAGCAAGTCTTAATTATTCCCTTTAATTTCCAAACTAAGTGTGTGTATACATATATATATATACACACACATATTTGTATATTGCATATTTTTCATTAAAAATAAACCATTATCAGCTAGTTAGTCTCAGTTTTGACCTCTGTGAAGTCAAAAACCATGTGTTTTCCTTAGAAAGCATTTGTGTGTATATTTTATGAATGCATTTTGTCCTTACGGAACTGCTAAATTGGGGATACACAAAAAGCTTTGAAATAAATTTAGTAAGGAACTACCTGTTTATTACTGCATAGATTACTTGCTGACAGTAAGCAAGTTTTTAGATAAAAGAATAACTTAGTGAGGGTTAAAACTAATTGACTTCTATTTGTTTGGCTTTTCATTGTAAATCCTTAGGAAACTTGAAAAGATTGCTTTAGTCAATTTGCTGAAGCAGGCTTTCATTAGCGATATACTGAGCAGTGCTTTAATCAGTACATAAATCCACCAATTTCAGATAATTGGTGCTAATCATCATTTCTCAACATAAAAGGACTTGAGCAAGGATTTTTGTCAACAACAGAGCTGAATGATACATGAAAGCAAAAGGTCTTTCAGTCACCTTACAAGCTCATCCACACTCGTAGAACGGAGCTATTCACTACACTGAACTTGTACTAGATGTACCAAAGGCCACAGTCTACCAAAAATTATATTCCTGGAATTATGAATCTTGGTCACCTTGCAAGAAATCTGTTGTCCAGATGTAGGCACCCACCTGCATTTCTATAACAAGAAAACAGGACAGGTAGCACCTCTATCCATCTAACAGGCACCAGGTGGCTTGTGTTTAGGCAACTGTGCTTACTCCCTCCTACCAAAGCAAGATAAATGCATCCAGTCTGCTTTCTTTTGGATACTCCTCAGTCCCTCCTCATCCTTGAGCAATGACCAAGCTTTGCCATGGACTCTGCCAGCGCTTCAGCATCGTGTTTTGAGTTCTGTTACAGATGTGACACATTTTCACAAATCTGAAGTGCATGACAAATATTGTCCAAGATACTCCAGCCATTAAAGAAACCCATGGGAACTGGGGAGAAATTGAAATCTGTTCTCTTCTATCATGTAGTTATGAGGCATAATGATGAGAAAGTCCTTGCTTTTATTAAGCATTGGCTATCATGTTTGAAGATATACTAATTATTTCTTAGATCATTTGCTTGAAAAGAAAACTGATGAGTCCAATACCTTTGTTAGCCCTGAAAAGCTCAAAGGCCCAACACTATCTATAAAAGACTAGGCTTCCCTCAGGTCATTCTGGAATAAATAAAAAAAAAACAACTCAGAGAGGATTATCTTGCTTTGCTCTCACTAAAAATGGTCAATTGTGCAGCAAAAAGAATTACTCATATGTGACAGAGGGGAAAAGATTGTGTTACTGCACAATGGGACACCAAATTGCAATAGGACAGCTGTGAACTAACCAACTGTTCTGGAATGCAGCCTCACCTCCCACTCATATTGAGAGCCGGAACAGGAGGTTTCAAGCACACCTTGTACCTTGTTGCAGACCTTGTTCATAAGATTTGGGCTAAAATTGTCTAAATGGTTCTTCTCATCTGACCCAAACCATAGGGTTTGGTTAGGATACTTACCAGCCGTGGAAGTATTCTGGGTTTGAATCCCTTCAAGGCTGAAAAGGGAATTCAACTGGTATCTTCAGGCTAAGTGCTTTAAATCATACTTTATGACATAAAAGTTTGGAACAATATATTTATGTTGTTTTAGAGGTAGATCCCTGCAGTGAATTTTTCAGCCAACTAATCAAATGCAAGTTTTCTAGGACAGTTAGAAGAGGTCTCAGCAGACTTGGGTAAATAAATGCCTAGTTACTAGACATGTCTAGTCCATGAAGATGGGCTATTGAAAGCAGGTTTTTGAAAACAAATATGCTGCAGTTTAAAAATTCCAGTAATTTTTTACTTGTTTGAGATTTAAATTATTTAACTCTGGCTTTATACCTCTCAGATGACTTCTATGAGAAACAGATGGCATAAATCTGACAATAATGTGCAGGACACGGACTCCCTTGTTAACTGATTTTAAAAATTTCAATCACAGAATTCAAAGCTTGACAAATGTTGCACCGAAATATTTCTACATGCTGTTCCACAAGACGGGAAGAATTCATCATCCAGATGTCTGATTTTAGGACATTTTTTTAGGTTAAGAACATAAGAATCACCTTCTTGGAACAGTATTCCGTGCTGTCTGGCAGCGACCAGTGTTGGAGGCATAACGTCATAATGTTGTATCTGACAAATCAAAGCATAATCATTACCAATGTAAAATCATGAAGATTTTGGCCATATAGTAATCTGTCTAAAATCATATTGCTCTTATGTATCCTCTTATACATGCTTCACTTTCAATTGTCCACTTTGTAAAATATAAATCAAGTTTCTGTGCAAAATACCATCTTCCCCAGAATCAGCTTTTTTTCTGCAAGATGAAATAATCATCTCTCCACTGTAAATATGCCTGAAATGCTGTGGTCAAGAAAAAGATAGTTCAGAACAGATGTGGTGATTTCTGGCAGAAAATCTATGCTACATGATACAACCATGCATTGTATAATCTTAAACTACCTGTAATCCATGTGAGCTTAGCTAAATCAATGCACAGGCTTTACAACCGATGTTGTCTTCCATTTTGCAAAGTTCAGCTGGCAAAATATAACAGGATGAATTTAGGACTTTGTTAGGCATATCTGAATGGAGAGAACATAATGTTTTTGAAGCAGAATGTGGAGCTTTAGCCACCTGTCTCCAATTATACTCAGTGTGACTGCAAGATTAAAATGCCATCTAGCTCACTGTGAAAATATGTCCCAAAACATCTCCTTTTAGCTCAGGAGCATTAATGCTAATAACAGGCCAACAGAGAATCAATTTTATTTTGATACTCTCAGTGATTAAATATTTTATGCAGAGCTCTGGCAACATTTTCAAAAACTCTCAAACACAAAATTGGAGTTGAAAACACGTACTGGCACTGAGAAAACCTGCATGCGAAACAGTTTTTGCTAATTGAATGACTAGCACAAATGCTAGCCAAGAGAAGTACATTCACCTGAAAAATTCATATGAAGCAGAATATAGAATCAGAAAGGCTGTGAAATAACTATGCTGATAAGTATTAACTTCAAGTTAAATTATCAGACTGGAATGATATTATTATTATTATTATCACTGTTGTTATTATTACTGTTATTATTACTATTATCATTATTATTATTGTTATTGTTATTATTTTGAGTACGCAACTACTTTGCCCTTTAAAAAATCTATGCAAAACTAGCCAAGACTTTAGTTACTACTGTACATAAAATTCTGTAACTCATATTGATGCCAGATTTACTTTCTAGAATTTCACTATTCTTATTCTGAGTTACAAGGCTCCAAGACCATAACACCCTTGAGAAATCAAGTGCAAGCTATAATCAAAGTCATGCACATTCTTTCCAGTTGATAGTTAAGTATTATTTCTGTCAAACTCACACCTTGAAGGTAAAAAGATTAGCAAATTTGGGCCATCCTGACAGGAATGTTAACCATGGAGATATTTCTGAAGGTATCATTATTATATTTAGAGTGTTTAAATATGAATTTCCATTTTAAGTTTCAGGTGTTTCATTTCAATGTGCAGACAGGTCCATTTGCATTAATAATAGCTAAGGTTTTCTGTGTCGTTTAACAAGTGCTTCTGCTAAATTCCTTTGTAGAAAAAAAGGCCAAAATAGACTTTGAATGACAGTAGCCACTCAATCACACTCAGAGATTTCTACCACACATTTTTGATGCAAGATTCTGATCCTAACAGGACAGTTAGCACTGTCTTTACTATGTCATGCAGTAATATACTTTAGAAATTTTAATTCTGGAGAAGGTTAACAAGTCAAGTACTGGACTTTTTCACATCAGGGGTCTTTGAATTATCTTTATATCAATGCACATTTTTTTCAGATAATAATAAGAATTCATAACCAGTACATAGAAGAAATCTAACAGCCTGCATTGATATACAAAGCACTAGAGATGCCAATTTTATAGAAGCATTTATATTAGAAAAAAAAGTTTTTGCACTTGCTGCTCCTTTATGCTAAAGCATTTAATCTCACTGCCTTTGGAAAAGTAACATCTCCTATTTTCAAATGGGGTAGATCAGACATGCAGAACTGAATGCCTGGATGTCTGTAAAGTACAAATTTGGCTTCAGATCTTGTGATGCCCTGTTCCAGTTCTGGAAACAGCAAAGACCATAAATGACATGATATGTTGAGAGTTATAATATGTAACCTCCCTGGGGGGGTGCAAAAACACAGTGGCAGAGATGGAAACAGACCTCACATCTTTTCTATACCTTTACATCATGTTTCATCCTTCAGCACTGTACTCCACATAAAAGAATACATTTCAAAAGGAAAGGACATAAATGGTCTATTTGTATTATCATTATTTTGCAGAACAACAAAACCCCAATGCCATTCCCTGTTAAAAAGAAAGTCTATCATATAAGCCAGGACAGTTTTCAAACAAATGGATCCAAATGATCAAGTGTATGAAATATAATTCTATGCAGCACAATTTAAGTCACTGAAGACACCAAAATATAAAGACCCTGCAGAGAGAACTAGCACAACTGTGTTTCAACCCTGATGAATAAATGAGTTTTCCATGTCTTCTAAATGCTAATGGGGCTGTAGAATTGCTCTTAGTGCACTCCTTGGTATTTCTTTTCAATATGCCTGTTTGTTGGACTTGTCATGCCAGACCTCTGCTATCTCCTCTGTTCACTCAGGCAGCTTTACTCTTATCACTCATCACCTGAATTATGTGCAGAATCATCAGTACTGGACAGTTGCTAATACTGATGTTGAGGCACAGCAAAGAAACTTCTTCTTGTGCACTTGCCTCACATTTGTTTGCCTTTCTTTACAGAAGGTTTACATTAACTCGGGACAATACTGACTCACTCTAATTAAACTACATAGAGCCATAGAATATCCTGAGAGGGAAAGGACGCAGAAGGATCATTGAAGTCCAACTCCTGACCCTGCACAGGACACCCCAAGAGTCACACCCTGTGCCTGAGAGCATTGTCCAAACACTTCTTGAGCTCTGTCAGGCTTGGTGCTGTGACCACTTCCTTGGGGAGCCTGTTCCAGTGCCCAACCATCTTCTGGGTGAAGAACCTTTTCCTAATATCCAAGCTAAACTTCCCCTGGCACAGTTTCATACAGTTTCTTCAGGTTCTGTCCGTGGTCATCACAGAGCAGAGAACAGTCCCTGCCTCTCCTCTTCCCCTCACGAGGAAGTTGTAACTGCAGTAAGGTCTCTCCTCAGTCTCCTCTTCTCCAGGCTGAATAACCTCATACAGCTTCCTCTCCAGACCCTCCCCCATCCTCATTGTCCTCCTTTGGATGCTCTCTAGTAGTTTAATATTTTTCTGATATTGTGGTACACAGCACTGCACACAGGACTTGAGGCGAGGTTGCATCCACACAGTTAAAGTGTGGGGTTATTTTTTATTATTTTTTTAGAAAATATTCTATTATTTTTATTAGTTCACTGGTTTTACTGTTATTAATTTTTCAATATAAAGTGCTCAAATGACAGAGGGAAAACTGTTACTGAGATCCCTCTTATATTCTTTAGTACTGCACCATTATTTTCTGGTGAAAAAGACAATTCCCCTGGCATCTGTGCAACTCTTGTACTTGAAAACTCAGGTTAATAATCCTGAGTCTGGACTAATGTATCATGGCCCTGCATAAGTCACTTCACTTCTGTTTATCCTCCTGCAAAACATGGAGAGGAATATGTTTCTGCATTAATTCATTTGATGTACAGGAGGACAGTAGAGTATTTCTGTGCCACATATACTGACCAACATCTGTGTCACTACTCTCTTACCAGAATTCAAAGAGTAAAAGTTATTGGTAGACAGGTCCGCGACAATAAAAAGATACACTATTCATCATCCTTCAGTTCACCATTTTCCCATATTCTTGTCCATCTCTATCTAATCTCATATGCTATTTCTCATTGCACTTTTGAACAATGAGTACCAAAACTTCAGATCATGGCTGCTTTAAATATTTATGAGTTACCATAATATAAGGCTTCGTTTAGCATATAGCACATAGAAAAGGAGCCTTTAAGTAAAATTCAAAGCTAAATTTAGATAAGAGTCCATAGTGCTGGCATCTTTGCAGAATTTCAAACCTACCCTTGCCACAAGTCACGGGGACTCAGTGCCATGACCTCTTCCCTGGTGCTGATAAGCTTTGCCTTGTGCTTTACGTCACAGCCGTTGGCATGTTCACATGCAACACCTTTGGGCATCCAGATATTCAGGAGGTAGCTGGCTCACATACTTCTGGAAAAATGTGTCCTTTGCAATTATATGCCACTAAAGCCAGGCAGAAAAGCTGTACAAGTTCCTCCACTGAATGGCCTTCAAAAGAAAGAATGGGCTCTGTAGACAGGCTGAGCAAAAACAGCCTGCAAGGGCAATGACAGGCTGTATAAACCCATGTCTGGCAGCACTGACCTGTTAGAGAAGAACACATGGTAATTTTTTAGTTTGAAGGTTTTTTACTAGGATATCTAAGTGTGAGGTATAACATATGGGTCTAGCTTGCCAAAAAATAGGGACTAAAGCAGAAATATGTAACATTTTGCCTTTCACTTTTTTCTGGACTTTTGCTTCAAATTTAAATCAGTTTTTGCACTTACCTGGAAATATCTTGGAAAACATTCATATTGAATATTTTAGACATTCCAGTTTTTAAAGGGGGAACTGACAAACCAATCTAAAAACTGTATGTCAGGCTTTTACTGTTATCTTCAAACTTCAGCAGTCTGTGCTCACGGAGTCTCAGTTGCAGACATGGCAGAAATGTGTGCAGTCCAGAGACTTCAAGAGAGTTACAGGACAGCTGGTTTTGGGAAAAGGAAACCAAGACTTATAATAGCATGGTGGTGCATCCAAGGAAAATTTGTAAAACTATTTCTGGCACCATGGCACTGTGTGGATGTCAGAGTGTGGTTAGTTTGATCTTGTTGGAACCACACTCCATTGTGCACTGTAGACATATTTCATTCTAAAAGAGCAGTCTGACCATTTTTTACTTTAAATTAGAGGAAATTACAATAACACAGAGAAAAAGTTGATATTTTTAGCTTCTTCAATGTTATACACTTTCACAGCCCTCCTACTATGAATAAAAATAGTTCCCCGTTGCTATCCAGCAGTTACAACCCGTCGTTCAGCATATTTTCACACAAGGAAAACGGGTAAAAAATAGTAACCATTTCAGTAACAGAGATGGCACTCTGACACAGGCTTCTTTTGGTAATGCCATAACCTAACAAATTCATCCCTTTAGAGATAAATATAAAACCAAATTGAAGATAATTTAATGCCTGGAAAATATATCAACTGTCCAATGGATACTTATAAAATAGACAGACACGGACCATTTTGGAAGGTTTTTTTTCTGACTTTCTGAGCTTTTAGCCATTTGCTTCTTTCTGCTTTCCTTGCATCCTGTTGTGAAATTATATGTACCTTAAAGTCAGAAAGGACTGGAAGATGTTCTTAAAAGAACTGTGTCTTCTGGTTTTGAACCTGAAGCTAAAATAACAATTTTTTTCTTCCTCAGCAAGTGAAATGCTAGTAATGATACAGTTGTTTTCTCTGAAAGTAAGTAAGTAAGAAAGAAAAATGGCAAAGCCTATTGTTGTAAGTTTTGGTAACGATAACCCCCCATCCAATTAGCGAGGAGACCGCACTGCTGCAGGGGTCAACATTTATAATTGTCAGGTAAATTCACGCATGAAACGAAACCATCAGGTCAGAGTTGGCCACTGTGTGGAGGATCACTAGACATGCTGACAATAGAACAGGAACAGCTCCATTTTTTATCCTTAATTCAATCTGACTTACATCAATATATTCAGTTGTACTGTTAAGGTTTAGTGTCCCATTGCTTCAAAATGAAATAAATGTTGTGCTTCATGAAACATCTCTGCATAATATTATATTTCGAGATTTACTTATTTCCTAGGCTCAGCCACCGACCCAGGATGGACTTGCACAATGGATTATATCATCTATATGTCAAGGGATCAGGAACAATAAAATCCAGTTTTGTTGTCATTTACTTTATTTTTCTCTGAAACTGAAAGAGAGATACAAAACATTATAAAAATATAGACAAAACGAGTGAAAATATCCTCTGTAAGCAAATATATATAATAATAAAATATACAAAACAAGATAAGTTAAATACAGAGGTAGATGACTTGATTCTCTGATAACTGAAGAGCCACTCCATCCCCTGTTGGAAGTTGTTCCTGGTCTGACTCTCACATTAGTATAAAGAATCACCAATTCCTTTAATTTTATCTAGGCATTTTCTCATTTGCAATTAAATGCTTTTTTTGTGTAAAATCTTGCTATTTTGCTACTTTTTATATTATTTTATCAAGAATCATTTATAATCAAGAATCATTTGTACGATGTTTTTGAAAACACAATTGAGTAACTAAGGATTTTTGGCCTCTTCAAAGAAAAAAAATAGGCAGCTTTTGCTGCATTGAATTTCAGGTTCTATAGTTTGCAAACATGAAGGGGACCTTTATATATACACAATTGAAAATTAATGCTATTGAATTAACTGGATGACATAGCATGTCAAGAAAGGGAGATTTATAATAACAATATATAATGATATAAAGATTTATAATATAATACTTCAACAGGAAAAACTATAATGGAATCTAATGTTTGAAAAATGAAGCTGCAGAGATTCAGATTAATATTGAAATATAAAAGTTTAATCAAAGACAATTAATTGTACAAACTAGCCCTAAACCATTTGTTGTAGTTTTAAATCAAAACTGAACATCTTTCAAAAGTCTGTGATGTATATACAATATTGCAATTGTGTGCCGGAGTCAGATATTCATCAGTCCTTCTGTCCTGAGAAATCTAAGAAACAGCCACTAGTACTTACAATGTTTTACAGTCTAAGTAAATAAAATTGTCATTGATATATTGATTGATGGGGATTTAAAAATTCCATTAATGAAGTAGCATTGTTACACGTTCAAGTGGTCAAAGTTACAAAATATCAAAACCCACTTTGCAACATAGAGATTTATAAATTGGTCAAATCCAGCTATATTTTTGTCAGCAGTAAATGACATACCTAAGGCAAATTGACATAATGGAATATTATGTAGCTTTTCCAAAGAAGGCAATAGGAATTTATTAAAAATATCTTGACTGACTTATATATATATATGGAGAATGGAATATAATTTTGTAAATTTAATTTCAGATGTCAATTTTTTCCTGTTGAAACTTCAAAAACATTCATAGGAAATTTCAGTTTGTATCATTAAGGTGGATTAAGAAGCAGTTGAAAATGCTTCCTTACAAAGGAAAACTTTTGATCAGTCTTATCTTTAGATAAATTCAGCTTCAATATTTTGCTATTTAACATCTACAGAAATTTGTCTTAATTCACACTGAAAAAAGACTATGTGTTTTAGCCCTCTCTGTTTGGCTTTTTAACAAGCCATTCATAAGAAATATTTGGTAGATCACAACCCAGTCTTCCAATCTATGTTTATGTGAATAAATTCTAATTCATGCAAATGCCTATGTACATGACTGTGTGCAATGGAGCTGGTTCCTTCCATAGTGTAATGACAGTGGTGGGTGGCAGAGTCGGGACTGCAGCACCAACGAGTCCTCATCTGTCCTCAGACCCAACAGCAAGCCCTCTGACAGAGATCTGTGTCTTCTTTTATAAACAAATTAAGATTTTTTGTGCATACTTCTCTATGAACTAAAGTGGTGATACCGCATTGAGCCTATTTTATAGTATGTTCAGCAATAATGACCAGCATCAGTTTCATGGTGGGTTGTTGGTTTGCTGGTAGCATATTGAGCCAGATGCCCTTCTAAAGTCACAATAATTAATCTACAGTGTTTTCAATCTACCTGCGCTGCTTTGAGTTATCCTGAAATTTTGTTGATAAAGTAAATATTTGTGTTCTCTAATTAGATTGGAAAAGTTATTAATAGAGTCCTTCATTACTGTACTAGCAGCTGCATATACAAATGTGTATTTGTGGAAGTTGTCCTCCAAACTTATTGTAGCACTAAATAGAAACTAATTGTCTCTAAATTCCCCATTGGCACCAGCTTTATAGTGCCAAGTCACCTATTAGCATGAACAGAATAACAGGTTGAACACTGCAAATGTTAATTTAGGAAATATCTAAAATGCTTTGTAAATGGAAATGGAAAATACTGCTATGATTGAAGACATTCATGGATTAGATGGTGAAGGGAAAGGCGAGAGGCATGTTAACCTTGGTATATCAAAGTATCATTTCCCTTACTGAAGGTGAATCCAAAATATCCATAAAATCCTGTGCCCACTGAAAGCAATGGTAAACCTGTCATATCCTAAAAGGAAAAGGAATTCACTTTGTTTGTTTCAAATATTTGTCAGTAAATGAACTAAAAACTATAATTCAAATCAATCAGCAAAGTACAGAAAAATAAAGGAGTAAGGTGCAATTTTTTCAATAAGTTTCAAGCAGGAATTACCACACTGAAATTTAGCCAACTACAAATTTAAGATTTAATTTAGTCATTTAGTATTTCTCTCTAATCAATATATGGAAATTGGCATTTACAAAGAACAAGTCACCTACCTTAATAAGAGGGAAGAGAAACTTCTCTCCCTGTGTTGACTTAGAAGAGTTTAACAAACTGAATACCTGACTTTGATGTGGCTGCTTCATTTCCTTGACACCAGGAGTTATTTCTACTGATGAGACAGGATCTTTCAATGCCATTTATAATCTACAGCCTGAACTCCTCATCACTCTCTTGTTTTTAGATCTTGCCATAACTACCAGAGTTTTAGGTGCCTTAAGGGACATGACTGACTCCTGGTCAGGGACGCTGCACAGATGCATTCAGCCCAGCCTGATGTGCAGAGAAAATGTTTGCCATGGGCAACCTGCTGGAAATTTGGCAATGATAGGCAGTCTCAGGGCATGCAACACCACACTAAACAGCAGAGTAAGACAATTACAGCTTCTTCCCTCCAAACTGGTTTTTCTCTATGTTAAATGTCAGATAAGCTTGAGATGTCTCAGGAAATAATGGGTATAATTGTGGGGATTTGCTTTGATTTCTTGGTCAGCATTCCATACAGTATCTACTGATATTCTTAGAAGCCCTGAAAACGAAGTATGACTACTTTTCCTTTCCTCCGCTAGCATATTTTTGGTAGCTACTAAATTAACCTTATTTTTTTTTTCTCACATCTTATGTTTAAAGTTTAACTTTACTCTGTAAATGTATTTTTCTGTCATAAACCTCAAAAGTCTGAGAATCCACCCACCTCAGACAGGTGTCCAGAAGGTGATAAAACCTCAAAGTATGTGCTGTCCTACAACATCAGCTGAAAATAAAAACTATCATCCATGATCATTGCTGGGCCCTGGTCAAAAGTGACTGCTTCATTTTTTTGATGTTCCCCCAGGGAACATCAAAGAATATGTTATTCCCTTTTCATTCATGTTAAACTTATTCAAGAACATTTATACTTCAAATGCATCTTCAGTTCCTGTATATATACATATACATCATATACAATATGCCTGTACCCGAAAGCATTTTTTTTCCTGAAGGTAATTGTTGATATTTATTTTCTAAAAAAAATTATTTCCCCTGTTTGAAGGTGAGATGATGCATGAGTGATCACACAGAGGGAGATACTGAGATGTGAAGTAGCAAGTATGTATTTGGCAACAAAATAATTCTGAATTAAAAAATATTTACTTTATCCTGTGTTGTTGTGAGTGAAGGACTTACAGAAGAAGATTTTGGGATGGAAAAATAAGGGAGTGAGTAATTTGTATATATTTGGGGGGATGATGAAAGGGATGATGTGCATTACTTCGATGAACTGGCAGTCGCCTTAGCAGATCTGTGGAGTCATCTGTGTGGTACCGTGTTGAGTCATAATGTATTGTTAGCTGCCACTGCAATCACAGACAGACTTACTGAGCAGAAGTGGATTACGTAAGAAAGTAACTAAATCCCCATTAGAATTCTGCCTGAGGCAGAGTAAATTCAGCTTGTGTGCTCACTGTTCAGAAGAGTCTTGAGTGACTGACAGCCTTGGAGTGTAATGCAATGTTTGGGGTGCCTCAGGGCTCTCCTGTTGGGGATCACACCATTGTAGGGAGCTCAGCTGCTCTGTGTCACACAGTCTGAAGTGTGAGCAGGCTGGAGCAGTGAAAGCTGCTCTCCTGGAAATCTCCTCTGCTCCACACACAGCACAGCAGAGCCACAAGCAGGAGCGATGTTCACTTGTAGCAGTGAGTGAACAAAATACAGCAACAGGGAAATTTATGGTATGTGGTGTAACCCAGTTTAATGCACTACTACATTGTCTACTGAAAAAAACCTAGGACAGTTTTTCTTTTGTTTATTATTAAATGTGGATTATGGGTTAACTGAGATGATGGCATGAAGACCAGTGGCTGAATTTGGACTTATTTTCAGTGGGAACAAAACCACAGAAGAAAACAAGCTATTTGAAAACTGTAGGCATACATGCAGCTTTTTATTCCCAGGAAATCAATGATTCCTGTTGAATTCAAATGTTTTTATTATTCTCCTTTGAGCAAAGATTTTGTAGAATATTAAGCAGACGTGTAGGCATTGCCTCAACTTCTTTGAGGGTAAATTTGAATTCTGACAGTACAGTTAGTATAGTCAAGATAATTTACCTGGTCTAAGGACAAGACCCCCAACCAATACTAAATTCAAGACCCTGTGTCTGGATAAAGTAATAAATTATTTCAGTGGAGGCAGCACCTCATTCTTTAATGAAACAGGCCAACAGTATCTGGCTATTCTGTTCTTTGGTTCCAAAATAACTTTGCTCAGGTCTCAGAATAAAACCTTTGAAATCTTATCCATGATTCAGTGAGATCAGAAATCAAAAGGAGTTTAGTCTGAGTTAGAGTTTAGGCTTTAGCATATATGTTTATTCCCTGTATTATATTATTTTCCTTCTTTTTTTACGTTTTGGATTCACTGTTACTTGACTGCTGAACAAAACTACCCTAAAGGTTTTGCACATTGAGAAAAAAGATAATTAGCTTTTTCTGGCTTCTCTGCTCACTGAGCTCAGTTGCTATGACAACCAAAATTTTACCACCTTCTTAACATCAGTCCTTTTGATTTCTGCAGTTTAAAAAAACCTCAAACATTTAAACTGTGAAAAAATTCTATAATTTTAAATATTTAGAACAACATAGTTCACCTTCATTAAAAGTGGCCATGCTTAATAACTTCCTTAATGTCTTCTAAGTCAAAGAGGCCTTCTAAAAGTCAAAGAGGCCTTCCAAGGACTACTGATGGCTCAGTGAAACAAGTATTTGTAACTCACCTCTGATCCTACAAGCTCACTTATCAAAGGATACTACAGATATCACAGTTGAAATAAATAATTGCTATAGTTCTGATGTCAGAAGATGGCATGCAGCACATACCAGTTTGGCGAACAGGGAGCTTTTATTATTATTTTGACTGCATTTGGGAAATATAGGTAATGAGGCACTTTTTTGATGGGGTGATGTGATGCTCATTTTTTTAGATACAGCTTTTTCTGGCTGGGAAACTTTCAATTTCCTTCCAGCTGTTCTTCACACTATTGTAAAACCAAGTTTCATTTCCTATTTGAAAAAATCTCCATTTAGAAATAATATACCATATGATCTTTAATTGAAAAAGGATAAAACATTTATGTGCCAAAGGCTAGAAAACAGAGGACTGTATTGTTCATCATTGGAGATTTGTGAAAGATTTTGTAGATTTGTGAGGTACAGACAAAGAAAAAAATTTAGAATAGGCATCAATTTACCCCCTTCTATCAGTCACATGGAGAGTAAACCAAAGGTTGATTCCATACCTGCATTCCCTGAACATGGTCTGGACACAACTACGTATTTCAAAGTACAGCTACATTGAAGCACATAGCATAATAAAATAATTTAGGTTGGAAAAAACCTTTAAGGTCATCAAGTCCAAGCGTTACCCCAGCAGTGCCAAGTCCTTCACTACACCATGTCACTAAGCACCACACCTACACACCTTCTAAATACTTCCAGCGATGGTGAGTCTACTGCTTCCCTGGGCAGCCAGTTCCAGTATTTGACAACGCTTTCTGTGAAGAATTTTTTTCCTAATATCCAGTCTAGCTCATACTGGCACAGCTGGAGGCCATTTGCTTTCATCCTGTCGTCAGGCTGACTCCCACCTTACTACAACATCCTTTCAGGGAGTTGTAGAAAGTGGTAAGGTCCTCCTTGGACTGAACACCCCCATGTCTCACAGCTGTTCCTTTCACACTTGTGCTCCAGGCCCCTCCCAGCTCCGTTGCCTTTCTCTGGAGATGCTCCAGCCCCTTAATGTGTTTCTTGTCATGAGGGGCCCAAAACTGAACACAGGATTCAAGATGCAGCCTCACCAGTGCCAAGCACAGGGGCACTGGACATCACTGGTCAGTCCTGGTCCTGCTGACCATGGTTTTCCTGGTACAGGGAATGAGATTATAAAAATGGTCAACACAAAGGTATTTCTACAAATCAAGTCCCTATGAACTTTTATACATAAAGTGAATGGGAAACTAAGGAATCTATCTGCCCACAGGAGTTGAAATTCCTCTGCTAGAGAAATATCCATGAGATACGTCTTCTAAAAAACAAGTAAGTTTGATTCTTGTTTTGAAATGTGGTAAGTCAAAAAAAGTAGAGATTTGGCAGGACTGGAAATGTTTGTCCATCACTTGCAGTCCTCTTTCTGGAGGAGATGGAACCATTTCAGAAGGAACTTCATGCAAAGAAGCTCTTTGTAACCTTTCAATTGTGTTGCACTAAATTGGATTCAAGTCTAGAGCTACACTACATGAAGCAAGGGCACACAAACACAAACACAATTGTCCTGTTGCTTAAGTTGCACTCAGTTCCTGGCACGGTTTTGGCCTTTGAATGGTTTCCTCTATTGTATCACAGCAGTCACAGAGAACATAGTTGCATCTTCTCTTCACTCATCTTTCCTGTTATCTCCTGTCTGCCTCCTATGCATGGTTTCTCAAGCTGAGGGCTGTGACATTTAGTGAACAGCCTCACTGCTTTGCTGACAGAGTGATCAGACTCACTGCAACCTTTCCAAATGCACCACTTTTTAATTTGTATGCACCACAGCCACCTCTTTCTCTGCAGGCTAGATCAATCTCAGTATTAGGGAGATTATACTGCTGTCAGTAAACCCTGAGCTTTTGCCTCACATTGCTCTAGCATGAGGCTACATATTGAGGACTAGATGAGCTTGTCATTTCACTTCACCCATTCAATATACCAAAAAGGAGTTTTGCTTGAGGAAAAAATGATTCTGATAGAACACTATGTAGGTTGTAAGAAACAGTTCCTCTTCTTTGTGATCTAGTTACAGACAAAGGTCCTCCTTAAGTACAGGTGACCAAGAACTCATTTAGTGTTTAGCCAAAAACAACCTGCAAATGTTATAAAATCCTGTAGGCAACATTTGATAGAGCAATGGGAAAAAAAATGGGGAAATACAGTCAGGATTTCTGAGTTCTGATCCTCTCTCTGACTCAGTCTATGATGTGGCTTAACCTGTCACAAAATAGTTCTTTCTCTTTCCTTAAACTTTTGAGAAACTTGAAATCCTTTTATTGATTTTTGATGAAAACTTGCCAAATATTTTGATATCAATGATGTTTTAAAAAATACAAAATTACAAAAACTTACCTAATTTGTCTCCCCAGCAAAGCTGAATAAACACTTCCAGCTTTGAGATTTCTGGTGCTTATGTTTTGGAATGGATGATACAAATAATAAATTTCAAAAGAAACTTCAGATTTGAAAAAGTACAGTTTTCAAGATAAATCACACAGTTATTCAAGAGCTGCATAGTAGATAATAATGTAGCTCTGTTCCTAGTAATGGCTTCATGTTGCTGGATTTTTTTTTTGTTTCTCTAATGTAAATCTTTCACTCCTGACGGAAAAAAAAAATCTAAACATTAATAATCTCAGCTATGTATTTAGGGGAAAAAAGAGTTAAAAAATAGAGAAGATTTGCCCAAGGTAATAAATGGACTGGATCATTTCCAATATGACTAAAAGAGAATTTAGGATGTAATCAGAAGGGAAAACAAGACAATTTAGAGATATTTATGCTGTAAGGCAAGATTCTTCTATCTTTCACTGTCTCACAGCATTCCTAATATCTTAATTTTCTCATTTGGCTTGATCATTGTGTTCTTTTCATTTGAAAAGTAGAAGTTAGAAAGAAAAAGTGATATGCCTGCAGTCTGTCAGAGGATTTTTGGCTGAATCTCTTGAAATCATATGTAATCTTTGTTTATGTGAGTGGCTCAATTGTTGCTTTGAATATGCCCATTCGGATGTGCAAGAATTGCCAAAGTGGATTCCATTTACCAGACCTGGCATGAAATTTTGCGTTCTTGGTTGCTTTGGGTGACTATGCATGGATGTGAAACAAATCCAGAAATCTGGGGCAAGTCAGGGTGGCCTAGGGACTGGAGAACACAAATGTACAGTTAAAATTGTCCTAAAGTCAGAGGATGCCAACATGGTGTTCAGAAAAGGTTTTTATGGAGAGAGTCCCTGCCTATGTAAATGACAGTGCTGTTTGAAAAGTTGTCTCTTTATATTGAGATTAATATTATTAAAAGTCTTTACATTTTTTACCAGAAGAGTTGCTAGAAAGAGGGAGTATATATCTACAGTCAGATTTATAGTGAGGAATACTGTCTTCTGTTTTATTGTCTCTTGTGGGGTGGGATTGGGGTTTTTCCCCTTCTTCCTTTTACATTTTCTGTTTCACAGCTTCTGTTAGTTCTGTCTCACCCCAACACTTCCTTCCCTAGAACAATTCTTCAGCCTTTTGGATGTTCCTCCTACTTCTTGTTGATTTGCGTAAGGGCAGCATTTTAGTAATGGTTGTTAATGAAATTAATTGCTAAAGACTAAATGAGTCCATAGAAATACGTTGGCCAGAGGTCTGACCTCCATAGCACCTGTCATGTGAAGGGGTTTGGGATTTATTTCTTTGTTTTGCTGCATTAGAAAGGTTTTAATTTGTGAGGAAATTGCTGAAAGAAATGGGAAAATTTAATCTTATCTTCTGCAGTGGTATTTCTGGCAAATATCAATGGGAGTAGAGCCCTGTGATAACAAGGAAATTACCATTTCTGTCACTTTGTCCACATCTGAGCATGAAATAAGCAATGGAGCAGAGCAGCGAGACCACACAGGTTCAGGCACAGCCCTGGAAGGCTGATTTAGCACAGGGAGACAAAGTGTGTTCATTTTGGCAGAGGCCACAGCAAACCCCAAGCCATGTGTACAAGTCCAAAATAAGACCCACATTTAAGTGGAGACTGGGTTGAGTTGCCAGAGGGGCGAACTCTGTTCCCATGCACTTGGTCTTACCTGCAAGGCACATCACTTCTTTATCCTTGCCTTTCTATTGGCTGCATGTGATGAGTACATTTTTAATTTTATTTAGAAATACCCGCAGAATTATGGGATTTTTAGTTATGGAAAACTGCATATTTGTTATCAGTTTTGAAACTAGCACTAGTTTATAAATGGAAATAACTGTTCATTTCTCCACAATTTTTTCCTAAGTGTTTATGAAATATGAATAGATTAAGTACTCCTGTGAGCTAACAAAAGAGGAAAAAAGATGAAAAACTGAAACTGTAGACATTAGGAAATACAGTTTGTCAGGAAATTTTGAAATAGTTTGGTTTCTGTGCCAACCTGTGCTTTTTTCCTGTTTTTATAGATTAGAATTTGATCTAAGAACAACTGACTGCCCACTGGGTATTTTTTAGTTATACACATACGTATGGCCTGAAAACAGAACTACCCATTGAACAGCATACACTTGTCTTTTCTCCTTTTTACTTGCAAGACGTTCACAAAAGCATTTAATACAATCATATTTCTTCCAAATCTGCAGCACTCTGCAAATGCCTGGCTTCACCATCAGGAATTTCAGATGAATTCTCAATTCACATCCCTGAGCTGGAATGTCAGAAGTTCTAAACCAGGATTTGTTCTTTAGATTGATGATTACATGAGGCAGGAGGAAGCTGGGGAATCTGACCAGTCATTGTCTGAATTCAATTACTTCCATGTGGACTGAACTCTGTCAGTTAAGAGGTTTTTTTATTGCAGATTTTTTTTATGTTGACATTATGGCCCATGATAATAAAGTTACTCATAAGAGATAGAAAAAGATATCAGAAAGAAAGACCAAAACAAAGTAATTTAAAGTAATAATATCAAGTTAAGAAGACCTCTGAGTTAAATGTGTTGCATGGATCTGACTTTCAGAGAAATGGGGGAGCATTGGTTATTTTCCACAGTGCACAGCTGCAACAGTGAAGTGAAATTAGAGAACAGTCAGTCTGTTGAACTCTTGCTCCTGTTGGTGACTTCTTATTTGTATGAGAGTTCCCATCCAAAGGAACCAAACACATCTGAAGTTACTTGTTATCAGTATTTAATAATAGCACCTGAGATTGGACCTGAGCTTTGCTTTTCCTTCTTTCTACAAGCATTCAACTCTTACCCAGATTTCATTCAGAGCATGATCCTTTGAAAGTAGTGATGCCAAATGCCTTCTCCTGTTCCCCTTTTAAGCCGTGGCTACTGAGTACGTGAGCATTTGCATAAGCTATGACACAAATACAACTAGGACATTTTCAGTTTAAGTGTACGTAATAGTTTTGGCTTATATGAGCCATTTCAATACACCAGAAGAATTGATGGAGTTGCAGCTGTCAATAAAGCCTTTAGCTTCAGGGAAATTACTCACTGAAGCAGGATGTGTTCTGGATTCCACAGAGGAAGGGGTGGTATGAGCAGCTTGTTTTTCACTGAAACAGCCCTCCTGATACTCACCACTCCCTAAGCTGCTCATATTAAACTTGTGTTTTGAAGCACTTCAAAGCTGCAGGGCTACTTTGAGAAAAGCACATGCTGGGGATCAATAAGTTATACTACAGCTAATAATGTGGCTTAAGTTTTGAAATATATACCAGAGATATGGAATCATGCAAAATCTTTTATTTTCTAATGACAGACTGTGCTCCCACAACTATGCAGTGACATTCTTGCCTTTGGTCCAAATATAGTTTTTTTCCTTGATTTCTTTAACATAGTTAGATGCTAGTCAGTATAAGAAAAATTGATAGACTTAAGTCTGCTGGTTTTGGAGAGGAGCACAAAATCTCTTGTTTTACTTGAAAATGAAAGAATATTTATATCCAGAGAGCCATCCTATTCTCTTCTCAGTTTTGATGAATTTATTTATGTATTAACTTACAGGTTATCTCTGAGTGGATCTCTAATGTCAGTAGCTGTTGTAAGTACTAATCCTCTATTGCACTCTACCCTGTGCCAATGGATCTGACTGCCACACATGATTTTGTGACCTGAATTCTTTTCCATAAAATCTGGGATAGGATGTGGCTCACCTCAGACCTCCATGTGAAACAGGATTGATGCTGAGCAGCACCAGGCATGCTCTGCAGGAGTCAGACTGAGGGCACTGCTGTCACATTTTGAGTTTTATCAGGTAGCATTTTGGAGATGGCTGCAAAGCTGCACAGTCTCATTAAACTTCTTCCTGTGATACAACATGGGACAACAATGCTCCTTCTCTACCAGAGGGGGAAAAGGAAACTGGAACATTAATTAGTGCCTGGGAGTATGTTTGCATCGTGGTAGATTCATAAGCAGCATAAATTTTACCATGTAACTACATAAGATCAATACAATACAGTGACAAACTCTCTATATCTAGAAATACTAAGACAGTATTTGTTGTAACAGAGCTCCTCCTAGGCAGAAGCAGAGCAATTGTATGTTTGGGGATAGATACATTAAGATTTCCAGAAAATTCCAGTATTGTGAAGGGAAAAAGGAGTTTTGTAAAGATGAAATAAAAAATTAATAAAACCAACCCAACTTATTACTGTTGCTGCTATGGAAACTGAACAAAGAACAATAACTACTTGCCAATTTCTTCTGGCTCTTACTGTGAATAAGCCTAAAATACTGAGATTTCAAGGACAAAAATTGCTGTCAATAACTAAATATTTTGCTATTCTGGGATTTACCAGCACATTATCTTGGAGGCGTTTAGTTTCTAAACCTTTGTGAAATTCTTTTTTTTTTTCTGAAGTACAAGACATAATAAGTACATGAAGCATGTTGTTATGGAAAGGCAAATAATTTTACATGGAGAAATCAATTAAAAGGTCAATCTAGTCCTGAAATTAGGAATGTATTCACTGCATTTTGTTTTTGTTTATAAAGGACAATGCTTTTATGAAAAGAAGAAATCAATTTACGGGTGTGCCTAGCCCTGCACAGCACCTGGGAGCTTATAAGGAATGAAATGTCCTTGTTTAGATGGTTATTACCACTCAGTCATAATATGCTCAGTGCAGGTGTATCTGTACAAGAGGCTACTCTGAAACTCCCTTCTTCTGACTCACAGGTGCTTTTTCTCTGTGTGGGAGAAGCAGCCAAAGCATTTCTGCCCAGCAATAACGTAAGGTTTACAATATATTTTTAATAGCCTGCACTTTGGACTTCATCTGGAAATGAAAGTACAGTTATTTTAAGGCACAGAATCAGACTTTCAGTATGATTTCATCATGTGTCCCCACTTCAAAAACAATAACAGAAGCCTTAACTTAGTGGAATGAAATGGCAGTGTTCTTCGCTTGGCTTGGCAAAAATTTTACTTGTTAAAATTTAGAATGGCATAGACAAAATTAACCACAGGAAAGTTTGTATCTGTGGGGGAAAAGGTATCTAGACTCTTCTGGCAAGTAAAAGGTGAGAGAATTCACTTCTGTTCTCCTTTGCCTAGATTTACAGTGGGTGTTATTGTTGAAAAATGTCTCTTCAGTATGAGATGGACATTTTCTTGTCCAAGTTCCTCAAAATATTCTCCATCTTCATCTTTCTCAGTCCATGTTTAAGGCATATGGTATTCTTCCAAGTCATTCTCTCTGCCAGATGTTAATTTGAGTATGCTCCTATATGCAACAAAAAGAGATATAATTGAAATATCTCTCAAATATAACTTATCTTACAACATCTCAGTGACATGAATGTTCTTGATGTGGATTGGAGAGGAAAAGTGATGGGACAGAATGGATGCTGAAGGTCTTTTAAAGCTGCAAGACCCCTTAATTATCAGGAAGAGATATTTTACAGTTGTCTGATATCATTTTTAAGGATCCTTTCAAGCAAAATAGATTTTTAAAAAACCCCCTGAAATCTGAACAAATTAAATAAAAAGTAGTCATGGAAATCACAGATGATAGAGAAGGCCACTTACCATCAGCAAAATTCTCTAGAAAGAGTCAGTGATTTTCCTATAGTATCAATTCTAAATGGTTTTGCAAGTGCACTTCAGTCATAATGGGTGTGATAATCTGGAGGAGGAGATGTTATCGTTCAGAATACTAGCAGCTATAAATACCAAAACCCTCAAAGTTAACACTTAAATTCCCAAGCATTTCCAATTCAATTAAGTTCTTTCCTACTGAAAAGTTTCATAAATTCATTTCAGCCATTTACAGGAGCCTCTGGAATTGCTAATATGTCCTTTAATGCAAAAATTTTCTGACTATAATATAAGCACAATACAGCTTCGCCTGTTGGTACTCTGTGCTTTTATTGCATACTTCTTTTTAAGATAGACAGCTTTAAAGCATTTTCCTGTCAAGAGTGCATAATTCTGGAAATCCCTTGCTGTTACAGCATATAGCACCAGAAGCCTCTGCCTTGAATTAGAAGGAGTTTCCAAGTTGTATTTTTCTTCATCATTTTCCCAGTATAGCAGTGAATGCAAATGACATTTCTGCCTGGAGCTTTTCAGTGTGCAATCCACTTATGACACAAACCTGCCTCTCATTTGTCACTCTATGTCCATAGACAGTAGTCAGCTCTTCAAATGTGGAAATTGAAATTATCTATAAAATCTTAGAATTATAGCATTGCAGAACCACTGCAGTAGGTGGGGAAAACAATGAATTTAAAATTAAACTACAGAATAATTATCTTATTGTTTTAATATAACTGCAAAATTATATCTGTCCATCATACATAAAGTTATATTTTAAACAAATTTGCTTGTATATCTTGTCTTTGTCTTGTATTTCTTAGTAAATTCAATTCAATCATTTTGACAGGATGCAAGTAATAGTGGATTTATGACACTAAATAAAGATCCTTTCTTGGCTCTGTTCCAATAAATAGGGCTACTTTTAAAATTCCTGATAATTTATTTACAAGTTAAATAGAGAAAGAGTTAAGAAGAGATATTTGCAACTCCAATCACCTGAGTTTTGCCATACTATGAGTGGAGGGGAATAGATAAACTCTGAAATTCTAAATATAGGTCCATTAATTTTTTTCTACAAGACTAATCAGAATTTTGTCTACTAAAAAGCTTGCCCATCGCATGGTAGCAGCTGACTCCAACACTTACAAAATAACAGGTGGATTTTTGGCTGTAGGAAGCTGAAGGGTAAAATGCTTGTTATTTATAGACAAGCCAAGATTACACACTGCATTTTTAGATGTTTGCAGAACAAAGACATCAGGACTGTTCATCTGCAGGAAGTGATTTCCCTTAGACCAGATTTCCTTTTAAAACATGTCATAGCTTGAAGTCACAGCTTACACTGGTAAAGTTGTGTTTTTGAAGGAATCCTTAGTACCAGATTTCCTGGTCTGCAAAATGGGTTCAAGACTACGTCAATATGCACAAGCCAGTGTCAGCAATTTTGAATGCATTTGAAATTTGATGCATTTCCTACACACACACACACACACACAAATATGATATCTAGACTATAATATCCTAGAATGGTCATTCCTTGCCCCCAAACCAGAAGTAATATGAAACGAAGCAGTAATGACACTTTCAGTGAGAAGTGTTCAACGGTTTCAATGTCACTCCCATTTGCTGGATGATGCCTCCTTCTCTCTGGAGCAGATAAAGTGGAACCATGGAGGAAACACTGAAATAGAGGTCTTAAAAGGGTTAACAAAAACTTAGCAATTAATTTTCCAATGAAAAACTGGGAGCTTTTGCATAAATGTTTCTATTTCTGTTCTTCTACAGACAACAGTCAATACAGATAATTTTAGGATTTTTTTTCTGACAAAAACCATAGTTGGTCTTGTTGCTTCTGCACTAGTAAACTGAGCAAGGAATGTACCTGAGCTCTGTCACTCTGTCATGTGATCATTCCAGCTCTTAAACCAGTAGGATCCATGGCATGAGTCTGGGTCCAGCTAACCAATGCTCCCTCAGACAATGTCTGGATGTGCTGCAAGGTCAGCACCTGCCAGGACCATGAGCAACAGAAAGTTTGGGGTTGAATCCTCTGTTTTGTGGGAATAAGGAAGACCAACTATAAGGACACAGACTGCATGATGATCATGAACGTGCCTGATCTATTTCATTTGCAGAGATATAGCAAAAGAGAAGAGAGGGAAAACCTACTCCTGGAAATGTTTTTGTAGAAGAATAATATTCACTAGGTGAAAATTATACTTCTGTGAGAAAACTTGCAAATATTTCATTAACAACAATCAGGTTTTATATAAGATTAAACTGCATAGCACTAGAGCAACTTCTGCTTAATGCCACATTCCCTTGCTGGCACCTCAAAAAAATGAGGATTATTTGAGCTTCTTGCTAGCAGGATCAGAAAAAGGTACTTGGTCTTCAGTTTGTATGTGAAGCCAAAAAAGCAGAATGGTAGTATGGGTATGTGTGCTGCTAGAGGATTGATTTGTCACATCAAATGGGTAAGGAAGAAAGGGGACTCAAGAACAAAAGGACATTGTTGTGTTTTAAGTAATTATCTATTTATTGTGTTTTGCTTTCTTGGTTGGTTTTAATTAGTTCTTCCTAGGTACTAATCTTTCAGGTCTACTTCTTTTTTCTTTCTTTTTTTTTTTTTTTTTCTCCTGCCTGTTGATTTTGCCTTTATCTTTTGGAGTTATTGTTGGTTTCTTATTGGCAAACATGAAAGCTTGGTATTTTATCATCAGTATTCACTGCACCATTCAGATAAGAATTCACTCTGAATATAACCCTGTGTGAAGAGATTTACTGCAAATTACTGCTCTCTGTGAAAGGTTACAAATGTCAATAAGATACTGGGGGCTCAGAGATAATGCTCAGCCAACATGTAAGGGTCAGCTAGATAAGTAAAAGACAGATTGCTTTCCATCACACTGATAATTTCTATTTCATTTGGCATTTTGTCCCTGCTTAATTATATACTTTATCTAAATCAAGTAGAATCAGAGAAACTTTTTCATTAAGAATTTTGCATCTAAATAAAAAATAATTAAAATAATTTCTATGCAAAAGAGTGGAAAATTTTGAGTTTGTATTGAACAGATCATGTTAATGCAAGCAGCCACATGAAAAGATCTCTCTAAATTGTCTTTTCTTTCCCTCAAAGTGCAAGCAGTCACAGTGTCAGCACATTTCACTTGCAGATTCCCCACTTAGATCTCAGTATTTTTCAAAAGCATTCAGCTCCAAAAAGGAACAAAGTGGTGAATAACCATCCCTTTCCTGTCTCTAAGCTCCTAAAGGTTGCAGTTGTATTATACCTGCTTCCACTGATTCCCCTTTCCCAAGTACATCAGACCATGTATATGTCAAACATAACACAAATAGAAGTGTGGAGAGTAAATATATTTGGATACTACAGCACTTAAATCACAGATATTTGCAGTTTTGTTAATGCCATGACTTCCCAGTGCTGTGGTGAAGGTGGTGCAGTGAGGAAGAGAAACCAGTTAGGTTAATATAGGAACACAACCTCTTTGTTCCATGCGAGAGATGGTCTGGTCCTGCTGGGAGGCTTGGTAGTGAGCACAGGTTCCTGCTGAGAGGCTTCCATGGGCTCTTCCCTACTCCATGAGTCCCCAGATGGAGAGATGATCCCAGATCCCAGAGCCTGGTTGTGGGACCTTCCTCCCTGAAGCTGTCTTTCAGCCATTTTGGTTATCCCAATACTCCAACACACCTGAGTGTCCTTATCTTTAGGCCTGGCTAAAGAAAACCTTGCTGATGATCAGATCGTTTCAGTTTAGATTAGCTGTTGGTTTCTGATTTGCTGCACTATAGCGAGCTCTTATGATCTGCTTGTTCTGGACACTATGAGTGGGACTTCTTGAAGATCTACAAGTTGTTTTGCCAATTTGGCTACTTTGTGTTGGACAGCAAAACTATCCCGCTGTCTCAGATGGCAGGATAATCAAGTTTTCATCAGGGGGTTGATCACAGAATCATAGAATGCTTTGTGTTGGAAGGGATATTAAAGACCATCCAGTTCCAATCCCCCTGTCATGGTAAGGGACACCTTCCACTAAATCACATTGCTTGGAGCCCCATCCAACCTGGCCTTGAACACTTCCAGGGAGGAGGCATTTATAACTCCTCTAGTCAACCTCACAGTAAAGAATTCCTCTCTAATATCTAATCTAAATCTAACCTCCTTCTGCTTAAAGCTATTATGTTTTCAACTACTTCTGCTCCAACAAAAAAGTTCATTGAAGTGCTCCTTGAAACAGTTGTGTTACAAGTGGGACCCATTGGGAACAGTGGTGAACCCTAGAGCTGAAGGAAGAAACATCTGAAACACAGACAAATAAACCAAGGCAGAAAGCCTTGGCAGCTTCATTTCTATGTTCTTGACCCTAATCTCAAATCTTAGACCCCTGATTTGTGAAGAATCTGACTGGAATTCAACACTTAAGTATGTTTTATCCTGCTCTAGAAGGAGATCCAGATATTCAGTCGGATTATATTAACCTGTGGTTTTTTTACACTGCACTTGACCTTCAAATTCTAATGCCTCGAGCAACGAAATTTGTAACCAAGGAAACATGAATTATTTCCCTTATTATTCAGTAAATTTGACACAAACTACAGAAAGCATCCATCCATTAGCACTCTAAAGCTGGAATGTTGTCCTACTCCTTTCCTATAATTTCTTTCTGTCTTTGATAAATGACTTATAGCTTCAACGTCAGATATCATGGATATACAGACCATTGTAGAAGAAATAAAAAGAAAAAAGCAATTATGCTCCTTGACATATATGAAGAAAGATTTATGATTTCTCTTTCCTCTGTAGACGAAATGTTTCTTGCAGAACTATTGTTTATTACCCAGCAGTTTCCTCTGAAAAGGGTTGTAATGAGAGGGGGGGCGGTTGTGTCAAAAACTCCAGATTGTTATGATTATCTCTGGTTTTAATTAACAGTTTTGACACTTTTCAGACAGAGCTAATTCTGAGAAAGTGCTGGTAAGAATAGTGATAATGTTATGATTAATGCACATAATCAGGACTAAAAAGACCAAAGTTAGTCCTGTAGGCTGGCTGCAGAATTCTCTGCTCTGTTTAAAACAATGTTCAAGATTTCCTAAGCTTAGTTAGACCCTAGCCAGGGTGAGTATTGGAGAAAATATGAATATAGCTTTTTAGTGAAAGATTTAAGGTGATTAGCAATAATCAATTAATGCCAAATGAACTTTTTTGCTTCCACTGCAGAAGTAAAAATAACATCCTTCATAAAGATAATGCTGAATTTTCCATTTTTTGGGATTGACTTTTCTGGGTTTCTTCTTTCTCTGTCTGCAGCCATCTGAAGTGTACCAAATAAACAAACATGCACAAGCCAGCAAAGTTTCCCATGTTGCTGTGTATGGAGTTTTGTTGCAGGCAGGAGTCATCCAACTGAAAGCCTTTCTGTGCAAGGAAACCTTTCTGTGAAATTTCTTGCCAATTTCAGTTGAAAATCAAGGTGTCAAATTGTGAAGGTGCAAACAGCATTGAAATTGTTCAGAGAGAGCCTTTTACTATAGGTATATGATTTATTATTATCTGCTATAATACCAAAACAATTGGTGACTGGGGAAAGAGAAGGAAACTTGACTTGGTGTGCATAGTAATTAAGATTAGTTCAAAGCCTTCTGGTGTAATTATATCAGATTGGCAAACTGATATGATTTATGGACTGTTGAATAAATCTCCCTTCTCTGTGTCATTGTAAATATCTTTATCCAGACAACCAAGCCACAACTTATCAGATGACTGTACATGACACACTGACGAAAAACTAGATTCAAACAGCTCAAAACTTTGCAAATATGACAATAAAAGACAACCACAAGCAGAATACTTGTCAGCTATTCACAAATGAAATTGAATGTACAATCAATAAATACTCCTTGCATTTTCTGTAATCATGTAACGAAAATGTTTTTATAAATATATTGAGGGCACCCTCAGCAAGTCTACTCATGACACTGGGCTGTGTGGTGTGATCGACACACTGGAGGGAAGGGATGCTATCCAGAGGGGCCCTGACAGGCATTGAGAACTGGGCCTGTGCAAACCTGATGAAGTTCAACAAGGCCAAGTGCAGGGTCCTGCACCTGGCTCAGGGCAAACCCAAGCACAAGTACAGGCTGGGTGGAGAACGGATTGAGAGCAGCCCTGGGGACAAGGACTTGGAAGTGTTGGTAGATGAAAAGCTGGACTAGCATCCTAGAAATCCAACCACTTTTTGGGCTGTATCAAAAGAATAGATGGCTCAGATTAGGTAATGCAAAAAAAACCCCAAAACACTAAGAGAGGGGTTAGACACTGGAATAAGTTGCCTAGGGAGATGGTGGAGTCACCATCTCTGGAAGTTCAAGAGGTGTCTGGATGTGACATCTGGGGACATGGTCTAGGGGTGATTATGGTGGTGCTGGGTTGACAGTGGGACTAGATGATCTTGAATATCTCATATCTCTTCCAGCCTCAATGATTCTGGGATGCCCAGTGTGACCAGTGGGTCCAGGCTCTCATCAGATGTCACCTGGAGTACTGTATCCTGCTCTGGAGTCCTCAGCAGCATAACAAGGACATGAATCTGTTGCAGTAAGTCCAGAGAAGGCCACAAAGATGCTCAGAAGGCTGGAGCACCTTTCCTATGAAGGTGTTGAGAGAGTTGGTGTTGTTCAGACTGGAGAAGAGAAGGCTCCAGGGAGACCTTATGGCACTTTCAGTACATAAAGGGGCCTCTAAAGGGCTGGAGAGGGACGTTTTAAAAGGACATGTAGTGATAGGATGAGGAGGAATGGCTTCAAACTGAAGGAGGGCAGGTTTACATCAGATATAAGGAGGAAATTCTTCAATAGGGGGTTGATCAGACACTGGAACTGGTTGCCCAGAGAAGTTGTGAATTCCCCATCCCTGGCAGTGTTCAAGCCTCAGCTGGATGGGGCTTTCAGCAGCCTGGTCTGGTGAAAGGTGTCCCTGCCCGTAGCAGGGGGTTGGAACCAGATGGTCTTTATTGTCCCTTTCAACCAAATCTACTCTATAGTTCCATGATTCTACATTCATATATATAGTATATATATATATAAAATAATATAAAGTATTTTAATAAGGTAGAACCACCTATGGTAGTTGCTATAATAATATGAATTCCTTGATTCTATCTGGCTGATAAAGTTACCAATGATGTTTTTTTTTTATTTGAGAATAACTTTAAAACTAAAAAATAGCTAATTATTGTTACTATATTATGATTGATCTAATGACAATTATATGGGAATTAGCTTTGCCCAGCAAATAAATCTTTTTGTGGCATTCAATTCTATATATTATAATGTAAGCAATCTCTTTCATAAAATGAGTTATGCAAGGACATGTTTCTCATCGCTTGAGCCATAAAAGAAAAACACTTTTATTAAATAGCTTTGAGCTCTAGAAGCTCCAGACAAAAATTCAGTAGTCTTGCAACAAAGTTGGGGTTTCTTCTATGTAGTCTCATCATCTGGTCCATAACTTCTGGTATACATAACATTACCGGACTCTGTTTCAAGAAGCACTAAAATGGAGCAGTAGAATATTTTAACAGTTAACATGCAGAAGAATATTATAAAAAGTTAGATTTTTGTGCCTCTTTAAATGTTCACTAAATTTTTATTGTCTTATTTGCTTGAGTAAATAAATTTTAATTGTTATGAGAGTTCAGACAGCTAAGATGACTTCTTTTTGCTGTAGTATTCTGTATTTGCATGGCACCTCTCCTCAAAAAGGGTGACTACATGTGACAGGTAAGTATTGTTTATATTTCTGTCTTTCCTTTACCCTTCGGCCACACCATTTTGGCTTCTATTTCTTGCAGTCTACTATGTTACACCCTATTCAGCATTATGGAAGGTCTAATGCTGGTGGCATTGCAATTGTACTATTTATCAACAGAGAATAATAGTGAAATGGGAAAGGACAGTTATGAAATGTCAGAAGAGGGGACCAGTGAAAGCATACTATAGTTCTGATATTACTGACATTACATTTATGTGAAAAAAATGAAGAAAACTCAAATTATTATTTTTCATAATATTCACTGGTTCCAGTGCTATCATAATTTCTTTTGTACTAAAAGACAAGTAATCACCTTAATCAGATAATTAATTCTGGAAAATGTGTGTGGGATAGAGGGGAGAGTTTTGCCTATGGTACAAAACTTTTATCACATGTGCATAACATTGCCATCCATCACACCAATTTCATTTGATTCTGTGTGCATTTAATTGGATTTATTTTTCCTGACTTGTATCTCTTGCTGTGGTGGTTTGGATGCCCACCAAAACCACGCTATCACTGCCCTCCTCAGCTGGGCAGGGGAGAGAAAATATAACAAAAGGCTGATGGTTGAGATAAGGGCAGGGAGAGATCACTCCCCAGTGATTGTCATGTGCAAAACAGACTCAGCTTGGGGAAATTAGTTTAACTTACTATCAACCAAAACCAGAGCAGGATAATAAGAATTAAAACAAATTTTAAAATCACCTTCCCCTCACCCCTCCCTCCTCCCCTGGCTTAACTTTATTCACAATTCTTTACCTCCTCTCCTCCCAGTGGCTTAAGGAGGTGTGGAATGGGGTTTATAGTCAGTTCATCACATATTGTTTCTCCTGTTGCTTCCTCCATAGGGAGAGGAGTCCTTCCTCTGGTGCAGTGTGGGGTCCCTCCCACAGGAGACAGGCTTCCAAAAACTTCTCCAACACGAGTCCTTCCCATGGGCTGCAGATCCTCATGAACTGCCCTAGACTGGCACCCTCCCATGAGATACAGTCCTCAGGAACAGGCTGCTCCAGTGTGGGTCCTGCCAGCAAACCTGCTGCAGTGTGGGCTCCTCTCTCCATGGGCCACAGGTCCTGCCAGAAGCCTGCTCCAGCAGGGGCTTCCCACGGGCTCACAGCCTCCTTCAGGCACCCACCTGCTCTGGGGTGGGTGTCCACAGGAGGCTGCAGGTGGATCTCTGCTTCTCCATGGATCTCCTTGGGCTCACCATGGGCTGCACCAGGGGCTGCAGGGGAATCTCTGCCTGGAGCACCTCCTGGCCCTTCTGCACTGACCTTGGGATCTGCAGGATTGTTGCTCTCACATATTCTCACCCCACTCCACTCTTCTCTGTACACTATTACTTCTGCCCAATAACTTTATTTTTCCTTCTTACTTATGTTATCACAGAGCTGTTACCACCACTGCTGATTGGCTTGGCCTTGACCAGCGGTGGGTCCATCCTGGAGACAGCTGACCTGGGCTCTTGGATGTGAGGAAGCTTCTGGCAACTTCTCAGAGAAGCCCTCCCAACTGCACCCTCTGCTATGAGAATGTTGCCACGCAAGTCCAAAACATTTGCTCTCTATCCAAAACAGAGAGACAACAGACAATTCAGTTGTTTGAACATAAGCATTCCTGTCTATTTGAGTTAGCCTAGAGATGCCTCCAGCTGCTGCTACAGAAGGGTGCAAGACTGGCCAAGACATGTGTTGCATTTGTCAGTCCCATGCAGGTGTTTGGACAGGGTGTGACATCCCAAATCGTGTGTTTAGGGGTCTGAACAGAGACCACACATATGCACATTGTCAGAATATAACTCTTTGTTTGAAGCATGCCACTCATGAAGATGAAGTGCATTAAGAGGAAGTAGCTACCCTTTCTCTGCATTTAGCAGAGAGCGTTCAGGGATTTCGTTCAGTTCACTTCTGTGGCTAAGCTTACCACTAAATATGTATTCGTCAGAATAGACAAAAATGGAAAAATTTATTCAAACAGTAATATTTCATAATATCAACTTTAAAAATTGAACCCAAACCAGAAGCACCACCACCACCAGCCAGTCTCCCCAAAAGTGTCAGTAGAGCCTAAGGTTATTCTCCCATGGTAAAACTTAATCTTCTAAAAGGAAAAAGCCATTGGAGATAAACTAGGAACAATGGCCTATGGGAAAGTCTTTAAAAAGAGGACTGGAATACTTTTTGTGTTGCTATTGTTATTGTCAGATATGTTAACACAGAAGATAATGAACTTTTGTGGAAGAAACCTCTATTGGATATTTTTGCAAATATGTTAATAAACTACACAAAATGGTATCTTCCATGAAAAGCTGTGGCACTGAAGTCCCAGAAAATAAGTAGTTCAAAAGTTAGAAAGTTGAAATAGAGTTTAATTTCTTTCTCCAGTTTAGGACTTTTTTTTTTAAATTTACAATATCTTGGCCACGAGTACATAATACCCTTTAATCTTTCCTGACTGATCTGTTCAGGTTTGTATAATCATACCTTAATAGTCATTGGAGTGTGGATTAGAAAGCAAGTGTTTGACTTCTCAGGGGCCTGTCCTAACCCCCACCCTGCAGAGTTGGTCTGGTGCCCCATCGCAGACTGTGGTTGCTTCCACAGAAGCTCCAGAGGCAGGCAAGGCTCCAGTACAGTAATTGAAGGTAAATCCTATAATTATTCTTTTAGGTAGTATGAAAAAATGCAAAAGATTTTCAAAAATTCATCATTATACTGAACCCAAAGCAATTACTCAAACAGCTAATAATCCATTGCTTGTTAGTACAACATGTTTTTTTCAAGCATCTGGATGTGGGTGTTAAATCCCTAACAGCTGTTAGTGATTCCCTGCTGTATTCCTGTATTTTTATTATTGCAATCCATGTATCTCTTGAATATTAGAAGAATTTTAACACATAGAGTTACCAAGCAACTGCTCAAGACAGCTTTATTATGTGCACATTTCTTTCATGCTTCATGAGGCTGCTCTGTGACACGAATTATCAAAGCACAAGAACAGAAGACTAAGCTGGAGAAAGAGACCAGCTAAAGGAGACAGCAGTTTTAGAGGACTAATTCTATGAAACTCACTCTAATAAACTTCAAAGACTCAAAGAGCATAGAGGCTGTTAACTTTCTACAGCTCCAGGCTTCACACTCTGACATGTGAGGTTGGCTGCAAGCTTCTTGCCACAAACAGGATTTTAAGGACTTAAGTCTTTCTATCTTGGCCCGAGAATTATACTTGTGTACAGCATATTCTCAAACATTCAACCTGAAGTACAAACCTAATGACCCCAATATAAATGAGCAGCTTAATATGACAGTGTTTGTATGTGGCAGTAGTAATCCTACAATGCGCTGTCAGTAGTACTCATTTTATTTAGTCTAGTTTTTGCACCATTTAGGTGCACTTCAGCATATTTTTAAGCCTTTTCTCCAACAACAAGAGAGCTCAGATCTTACATCTTTTATAAAAACCAGATATTTCCTGTAAGGACATGATTTTTCAAAGTTGCAGTGCTTGGAAGCAAGCAACGACATATTTATTTTATATATATTGGTCAGCATACTTTGATTATGGTTAGATTCTAAAAAACTGTCCTGCCATGGTGTTTTCAGAAAACTGCAATTTATATACACATTAATGCTTAAACTGTAACAAATATACAATTCAGCCAGAGATATGAGGAAAAGATGATAAAAACATTCCCTTCTGGAAAATGATTTCTGAGAATGATGATACCAAACATGACTAGAGCATAAAAAAGTGAATATATGAGATGTGAAATGTTGTTCATTGAAAGGTTTTTGGGTTTAAGGCTAAGTACTTTTTAAGAAAATATGATTTTGTTCAGTCTGAAAAATACAAACTGTTTTTCTTTCTTTCTGTACTTCTAACTCCAAGTGTGCTGTTGCATTGTAGAATTAATTTTCTGTAGTTTTTTTTTTCTAGCAATAACACCCACAAGAGGATCTGCAGGAGTTAGCACATCTCCTGCAGAGCTTGTGTTCAGGCAAAATTAAGAAATCTTTCTGGATAGCAGCTGACATGGAATAGAGCTATTTGTCTTTTCCCTGTAACCTTGAGAACTCCAGCTTCCAGGAACATCTTAGTGCTATGCTAGCAGGTCTGTTACTGACAGGCAGTTGTCTCAGGCTTTGCTGCTTGCCTTGCAAGAAAAATAAATGCATTTACTGGCTACTATGCTTGGACTCATATTGGTAGCTCAAGCAGAGCAAGCACCAGTGTCTGATCTACAAGCTGGATAAACTGTTTCTGTACAAATGAGAGTTGCCAGGTAGAAATGCAGCATGCTTTCACATAGCTAATCAAATGGGATGGAAACACACTGACAAGCTGTAGCATCCATATTTCCTGTTAAAAGGATGCTCACCTTAGAGCTAAAGATAGTGTAAAGTTCTACAGGATAACTTGAAAAAATAGTTGTATGTTATTAGCAGGGCAAATGTGACAGTTTTTTCGAAGTATACTTCTGGGTCAATTTGATTTCAGATTACTTTGAACATGAATTCACATTAAAAGCTGTGGCAATCCTCTCTTGAGCAAGTCTCATACAAGCACTGCAGTAGTGGTTGACATAAATTGCCATCAGGGAGAGGGAGCACTGAAGAAATGATGGGATGGCTTTCCATCCCACACCTAAAACCAGAGTGGGAACCATAGCAACAGCTGAGCATGAGACTACAGCACGTTTCACGTGACATACAGAACATGATAAATCAGGTGGACTGACGTTTGGGAGATTTTAATTTTTAAGTGGTTTAACACAACATGCAAAGCCTGGTTTTATGTCCAAGGACACAAAGAAGATTTGCTTATGGTCCATTAGCAACTGGCCACACAATTTCAGACACTAACATCCTGCTTCTCTTCTGCCAAGCAGCTCCAAAGTTAAATCTGCAGTTGTGGGTCATAAGGCTTTAACCCCTCAAGCACTGTGTGAAAGACTCACCTTTGTTAATAAATAGGTCCACTGGTTTTTGAAGATAGACTAGCAAAAGTCAGCACTACAATGGCACAAAGCATTACAATGGTCATGCTGTTTCAGGAATCTTCTCCGGAAATACTCACCAGCCTTTCCCTACCTCCCTGCAAGATAATAAAGATTTAAACTTTGTTTCTTCAGACTACTGCATTTTAGCTGTAGAAGGATCATTGTATTGTAGATAGAATGTGCTTCTACTAAACTGGTTTTTTGCGCAATATCTGGAAAAAGGAACCAGCTTTGTGTTTCCTTTTGCATAATACATTAACACCCTGTCACCTATAAATACTCAGACTCAACCTCCTGTCAGATTCCATTTGTATTTCTAGTTAATATTTTCTTCCCCTCCTTTCAGCACATTCTTTGATACTCTTCGCCTTTTTAGTGTCTTCTTGGGAGCTTGACTGCACATGAAATTGATTTAACAACTCCTTTTGAATCTTCCTGTTTTGAAATCTTACTCACTTTTAGGTTGATTTAATTTCTGAAGTAATCTAAATAGGTGATAAAATACCCTAATGAAGATTTCTAAATACATTGGCATTCAGGAAAAATTACTGCAGATTACAATCATTCTCCACTTTATCCCAAAATAACATTTTATTTCTGCTCTTAAAATAAATTCTGTTGCTACAAAGACTCTCCCTAGTGAAGTGAGACTATGATTGATGTTGAAAATATAATTAAATGAATAATATAATATAATATAATTTGTAATTGTAACATAGTTCTACCGTAGCAATATTTTTTAATTCTACTTAAATCATATTTGATATAGCTCCCAGAAGCTATGAATTATTCTGGGAATAGAAGACTTCTCATCTGATAAACTTCCTACTTTCTACATGACCATTGCAATATAGAAGTGTCCAAAGATTCTCTACAGAGAATACTTTTAATTTGATTAATATAGTCCATTTAATTAATTTTGTTTCATCTATTCATTGTACCGCACATCACTCTGAGCCACTAACAAGGGGGTTCCCACATCATTCCATTGACTATGCATGGAATCAGGAGGGTTTGAATAAGGAAAAAATGTCTGCCAATTTCTTACTTCTTTTATCATGCAGGCTGCCTCATCTGGACACTTTCTCAGCTCTGGTGGACTGACCTCATTTTTGGGATATTGAATCCACAACTGCCTCCTCTTCATTCTTGTCCTCGTCTTCCTCCTCCATGGTGTCTTTATATGTCTGCACTGCAGAACAAGACATGTCCAGGGAGGGATGCTCAGCACTGACACCCTTTTCCTACACTCAACACTGTTCTTTTCCCTGCCTCTTTCTGGAAATCTCTGACCATATGTTTCCAAGACAAATCCTAGGGTGATCTTAGGGGTCAGTTTACCTGCTAGGAGGCAACACCATTAAATCTACCTGTTTCCCAAATGCAGGCATCCCTACCTGTCACTCAGGCAGGTTGCACCATACCTGCAGAAAAACTACAAAAATGTTATTTCTGGGCCATAAAGTCATCAAATATGGACACATGGCTTAGTGCTGTGCCATATGGTCACGTGCAGTCTGTCACAGAGGGAGCTAGATCAGGACTGTGGGTTGTTTAAAATAATGAATTCAATTTACCCTTTATTCTTACTCCTTTGCCATCACCCCACAACCCCAAGACAAAGAAAAATTTATTATTATCCACTTCTTCCAGTGAAACATTTCTTAGAATTGGCCTTAAAGAGAGAGAAAATTACCTCTGTGCAATTATATAAATTGTTGATGCCAGTCCTGGAAATCTAAACATTTCTTTTTGTTTGAAAAGTACATATGTGCTTGTATACATATATTGCAACCGAGAAAAGCTACTGCTTAGCAAATAAAAGCATATTGTCAATGGAAAATTTGTCAAAATCCCAATTTTCTACAGGCTCTTACAATGGTACATTTTTCTAGCAGTTTTTTATGTCACCAGTTCACTTGGTGAGATTAGACAGATTTTTAGGGTTTACTCAGGTTAAATTACCTTATGACACTGTATGATTGCATTGGAACACAGCAATATATCTACTACATCCAGTGCTTAGGTCCTAGGCACTAGCAACATTATTTAAAGCAAGGAGCTGTCATGAAGATTCTTCACTTGTTCTCTGCCCCTGTACAATTCAAGAGGAGGATACAGCTGCTTCATGCTTCCAAAGATTTTAGCAAAAGAAATCACATTTTCTGTTCCACACTTTTTATTCTGCTTCTGTTATTTACATAGTTAGGATACAGAACAAAATAAAGATTTCTTGCATTTTAAATGTAGTGAGATCTGAGCTCTCACTCAAGGAAGAGGGTTCAGGAGCTGTAGTTTCATTATCAGTAACTTTGGGTATCTGCCCCTGATCTTTCCCTGATCTTTCCCTGGACCTGGGATTATGAGAGTTATTTTCTGCATTGATGGAAGAGGAAAAGAAAAAGAGGAACAAATGTCAACACAGTGATGTGTTTAAAAGGTCAAAATGAAACACGAAGTTAGATCCACCATGGGACAGGACAGCAATGCACTAAAAAGGGAACGACCATCCCTGAGGAAGTGTCCTGGCAGTTCTGCACCAGGGCAACAGCCAGTAGTTTGCATTGTTTGCCAGCAAGGACACAGCTCCCGACACAGTGGCATCAGGGACAGTGAAAAGCAGTCTCTGTCCTCTGTGTGGACTCCACAACCCCGCCCAGTTGCCAGTGGCTCTGTGCTGTCCCTTAGGCATGGAGGTGTCACAGGTCCAGCCTCTTGAAAATCTGCTGGGCAATTTCCAGGCCATTGTCAGATCCCATTGACAACAGACCTCGAGGCTCTTCTTTCTTGGATGAAAACAAAAGAAATATCTGATATAACCCTGGTTTTACTTTATAATATCCAATATGACTGGAAGCAAGCCACTTGTAAATATGGACAATATTTGACTTATTTTTAATTTTTATTTTAATCAATATCCCAAGGAATTTTGTTAATACTGACTTTAAGCAATTAACAGAGGTGGTTATTCTGCCAAATGTTATTTAAGATAGTATAGTGAACAATCTGTACTAGGACTAGATCTCTAAAGGATGAGCAGAAATTCTCCTTAAAAATCTGGTGCTTTTCCACAGCAGTTAACAATCCTTTCCACTCATGTTATGATGAAGTCTATAGGAATTTAGGGGAATCCCGAAGCAGTCTGGATCTCAGAGGATGCCATTAAGGAGCTTGCAGAAGATCTGTCAACAGCTAATCAATGCCCCCTCACCTATCCCCCACCTAAAACTCATTATGAACAATTGTCAATGATATTATAGTATTTGCAGCAGGATGATAAATCACAAAAAAAACCCAAAAAACCAAAAAAAAACAAACAAAAAAAAACCAACAGACCTGAAAAAATGAACAAAAAAGCTCCAAAACAAACAAATTAAAAACAAACATACCACAACCACTAAAAAAACCCATAAACCCCACCAAAGTAGCTGTTAGTCACAGGGAAATATAAACAACAACAGTAAGCTTTTCCTCCTTCCTTCTTTTTTTCTTAATACATTTCATTTTGTTTGTTCTGAGCACCATCTGCTGGATGTTGCCAGCTTGCATTGATATCCATTCCTGGAGTGAGCAGGTTATTCACACACACAAGCTGAGTGAGGCAGATCCTGCTCCCACATACAAAGACAATGCCTTTACATAAATATCCTCCCAATCCTCATAAAACATAGGCAACTGACACGTTTTATCATTTATTTCTAAACACATGAGAGGCACTCAGTAGGTCATGGATTGCATCAGTGTTGGAAGTGCTACAGTCAAGCAGTGTCAGTGGTACAGCTGAGTGCTCCTGCGTCAGGCACCACTCTGCTCTCACCTCCGGACCAGCACTGGCCAGAGTGTGCCTGGGGAAGGACAAGCTCTAATCCTAATTATCAGACTCATGATTACTTGGTGTTAGAAGGTGTAAAAGGAGAGGTTTAACCTTCCACTATTGTTTTACGCTTACTGCTCTGCCTTGTAATGCAGCAGCCACACTCTGATGTGTTTGCTCCTTAGAAATTCCCAGCTGAATTTCTCCAAAAGGTCTGGTTTCACTTCACTTCCCCATTAGAGCCTATTAGACTTGTATGAGGAAAATACAATCTCATCTCATCTTGTAATCCCCGAGACACCCACTTTAGAAGCCTTCAAAGTATGTGCATGTAGTCTGTGAGATTAAAGTGTCCACACAGGTCTTTATTAGCTGCTGCTTAATTTTTTTACATTAATTTTGCAGACGTTAGGGGGTTTTGGCAGGTATTTCATGCAAATCTTGGGAAAAAAATAGCAATGTTATAAATTGTTATCTGTGCTGAGTCACTAACATACAATTATTAGCTGTGTGGAGCTGATATAGTTATGAAGAGAATTGTGCCAAACACTTTTGAGCAGAAAAGTATCCTTGACTGAGCTACACGTTGAAGAGGAAATGAGATAAGGAAGGTACACTTTCTTCCAGAATTGTCTTCTATTATTTGCCACAAATTCCCTGATTTCTCCCTGAAAACTGAGGCAAAATGGAGGTGTTGCTAAGGGCAAAGGCAAAACTAACTAGTGCAGAAAAAAAGGAGCAAAATAGAACATGTCTAGAACCACATTTGAGAGGGATTCTAACCATGTGCCCCAAAATTCAAGCCATTTACTCCATAAAGGATGCATGTCAAACAGAAACCACTTCAGGACAATTTCCACTTGTTATTTTTCCTTGGTAGCACAGCATATATAGACCAAATTGAATATACAGCCTACAGTGTTTACAATAAATAAATTTCTTCTGATTTGGATTTTATTGTAAATATATGAAGAATATAGGAGGCTAGATAATAGTATGTATCTGCAAAGGGCAGATCAAGAACCATCATTGCGAATGTTAAAACACCATTATGATTTCTTTAGAGACTTTCCTTTCTGAAATGAAAAAAAATATGAAAAAATTGGGGTTTTTTTTCTTCATTAGACCCAGTGTGATTGCTCTAGCATTCCAAAAGATAATTTTGAGGGGTTTATAAATAAAGAAATAGATTGCTGGGGGACAGAATAAAAAAGTGAGAAATCATTTTATGCCATCATCAAAAGATGAGATCAGCAGCACTATTGTTAATAATTTACTCCAGATGGCACAACATTATTACCACTGTGATCCAATTGAAGTAGAAACAAAAACATTTAAGATTTATGGAAAGATGGAAGAAGCTGATGTTGTTACTGCCTGAGAATGTTCTTGCAATATCTGATTAGATTAAAATACCTTTACTGAGGTAAAATCAGAGAGTTGTGCCATAATATAGGTTGAAATTGATCTTTGGAAGTCATGTGTGCAACTCCTCACTCAAAGTAGAGCCGGTTGCCAAGTTGAATCCAACTTTGAAACCATAAGGTGGCCAGGGCTTTGTCAAGCCAAATTTTGTGTCTAAGGATCAAGATCCCACAGCCTCTCTGGGCAACCCTTTGCAGTGATTCATCACCCTCATTATAGTAATTGGCTTTGTCTCACTTCTTAATTGGGATTTTAACTGTCTGCAGCTTGTGCCCATTTCCCCCAGCAGTGGTGGCTCTCCAAGGGGAATCTGGCTCCATCATCACTATAAACACTCACTTAACAGCTGGAGAAACAGCAGTTTGTTTGCTCCTCTTTGGGCTGGACAAACCCATCTCTCTGCAATGTCTCCATGTCATGCACGCCAGTCCTCCCAACATCTTGATGGCCCTCTGCCATACTCAGCTCAATGAATCAGTGTCTTATTTGTACTGAGAAGCACAAAATTGGATGCAGTACTTTCAAGGCAGTCTTAGAACTGCTACACTGAATAGGCAGCAGCAATCACATCCCTCTTCCTGTGCCTGTGGTCTTACTACTACAGTCCTGGATGTTCTTAGGCTTCACTGCAATACATAGGAACCAGTTGCATATAAACTAAGCCCTGCTGGGTATTGTGTTGCTCTAATACAATTATAATGTTGCTGTGTTGGATTGTAACTGAATTTCCAGAGAAAATGTGTCTTTAACTGCAGTTGTTATTTAATTAATAACCGTATAATGTAAGCCATGTTATCTATTTTTAAGATAATATCTTAACGAAGTTCTGTAAGATGGAGAATCCCTCCTATGAGCTACACAATAAAATACCTTGTGGGAAGACACAGCAAATGCAACTGCAGTAGAAGAACACACCACTTTGCACTGCTGCAGTCAGGTTTACCCAACAGTAATGAAGTTTTGTAGAACTCCTACAGAGCAGATAATTATGACATTATGCAGAGGGGAGGAACTGAAGCATAAATAAGCAACTGAACTAATTTTGAAGTCTGCAGTTATGGCCTAAATGACCTCTTACCGAGTGGGAGTTTTAGGAATGATTTAATTAGAGGAGAACTGGGTCAAGGCTAAATGCTTTTGAAAATCTCAAACTACCTTTTCTAACTCAAGGTCAAGCAAGGAACAGAAGTCAAAAGAAGGCTCTCCTCCTAATCCTTTAATTTATTTATGCATCTCATACTCATAAACAGTGAATCAGATTCCTCCTACCCAGGTTCTAACATTCCCATTGGGAGCAACACAGAGTGAAAAAGGGGGAAAACTGGTCAGTTCCGCAGTTTTGGGGAATAAAAATGGTCGGCTAGATAGTGGATGGATGTAATAATATATAGGTTTTTTAAACCATTTAGTAATTCAGATATTTAGTGTTTATGTACCATACCTTGGTATCCAGAACACTTTTCACACATTGCAAATAAATGATATCCCATGAACACAATTTTTATCAGGCTAACGCGTCAAGCTGCCTTCTTAACAACATATTTTCATAGCATGATAAGACAGTTTACTTACCTGCAAATTTTCAAATGTCTTTTAGAAGACATAGGTACTTTTTCTTCCAATGTAACAGAATGAAAATTTTTGTTAAAAGTGAAATAAAGGTCTCAAAAATGTTCCTGGGTGAACAGTGAGATTTTCTTTAATTGTTTTCTTGGACAACATTTCAAGGATAGTCTTAAAAACCTTAAAATTAGGGGTGCTTATTGTATCACAACAAAAATGAACAGTCTTGAAAATGTCGACTTTATGAAGTAATAGAACAGCAAAATCAGGAAACAGCCATACAAGTGATGAGTGCCACAAGATGGCACTGCTTCATGCCACCGGCTCTATTCTAAGAGTCCTAAAAATACAGATAGGTTAACAGAGATGAGAAAACAAAACCAGTAAAAGATACATGTATAGGTTTATATATATAAAATTAATAGTAATAAATGAACACAAAATATTAAAAAGTTAGCTACATAGCAAATTCCATAGAAATAGGGTAGAAGTCATTCAGCAATGACGTATTTGCCTCAATGTTATCCAGAAGTGGAGAGGGTCTGGTAGTAAAGAACTCATCATTAAGATTGTCTTGTATTAAAGCTTTCATTGTAAGACTTAAGGTTCAGGAAATATTTGTCCCCACAGCATTCCTCAACCTTTTTCTTTTCTTTGAAAGATAAAATTCATCTACACTGGTTTCTATGGTCAGAAAAAGTATTTTGCAAAAGAAAGGAGTTCTGTAGCATGGGCACTTGCACATTTATGCAGAATGCGTGTATTAACATTACTCATAGGCCTAAGAAGAATTGTACCCAAGCTTCCCGGAACAGCAGTGTGACGCAAAGCTCCATGTTTTCATCCAGGAGAACAGGAATTTGTTTCAAGTTGGGAGAAAGGTGGATCAAAAGAACTTGGGCACACCCAATACATTCAGTTTGGTATTGTTGGTTGAAACTTAAGACACCTGATGCTTATTCAGACCTAAAAAGTTGTGTCTCTTCTATTAGTGGGTTGCTCCATAAAGTTCGGGTAGCTTTATTCCTCACATTCCTGCATGAATGTCAGGATCAATTTTACATGGAAGGTCTTGTCCTACACCTTCTTTGCATTCCTCAGGGAACATTTTGTTCCCAAGGGCCTATGGAAGAAGGCATTCATTCCCACTGACTTCACTGGGAAAATGTAGGCCATTAAATCTTTGCCTAGTTAGCAAGTCCAAGTCCTGCTACGTACAAGACCTGTTGGGGAAAATGTCACCCAATTAATGTACAGCCCATCTTTGTGTCAGTACAGGTGAGGGCTACTTTCTCTCTTGTGGGGAAATGTCAATTTACAATATTTGTCAGGCATGTCTTAGAAAAACAGGCCTGGGACATTTGACTGTGTTTTGAGTTGCAACTCATCACAAGTAGATCTGTGTCTTCAAATAAAGCCAAAGACAAAAGGAAAATCTCTGCTGAATTTAAAGGGATGTCTGAAATTCTTTCCTTTTTTGATTTTTTAAATAATACCCTTATTTTTTCTACCTCCGTATTTGGAACATGCAAGAAAAGAAAATATTTAGTTACAAAATGTGTGTGTCTGTGTACAACAATATTACCTCAAGTAAGAAACCTCAAATTTGATAAGCATTGCTAGAAGCCTTTCTAAAAAGTATTAATTTGCTGTTCTAAAACATTTTCCAACCCTTCCTTAATAGAAGAATCATTTAGGTTGGAAAAGACCTTAAGACTGAGTTCAACCATTAAGCCAGCACTGCCAAGTCCAGCACTAAACCATGTCCCCAAGCATCACATCTACACACCTGCAGGGATGGTGACTCACTTCCCCGTCCCAAGGCTTGAGAACTCTTCTGGAGAATAGATTTTTCCTAGTACCCAATCTAAACTTACCCTGGTGCAACTTGAGAACATTTCGTGTCATCCTGTTGCTTGTTACTTGGGAAAAGAGATTGACACCCACACCACCACCCACCAAGGTGAAGTGCACTGGCATAGTCTGTCTTGAAAAACTACATCTTTATTGATCAAAGGTCCATTCACCTCTACTATTGGAAAAAAGATTTGCAGGCATTATTTCAGCAGCCTTCACAGAGAAAGAAAGCAGGGAAAAAAGGGAGTAGGATGAGGGATTTTGGATATTTTAATCTATTCAAGACAGGAAACAAATAATAAGTGTGAATCTTGGCAAAGGGTTTCTCAGCTCAGATCTTTATGTGTTTGCTGGGAAGGGAGGAGAGACAGGAGGGGGGAAAACAGACATAGTGTTTGGAAGATTGGCTCAGGACCCTGAAATATGTGTTTGTAGAGAGTTCCTATTCTGCAGATAGTCCAGCTTTGTCACGTCTCTAAGCAACAAGATCTATAAAATGCACTTGCACTAACAGAGAGTACATTGCCTCAAATGTGCAAAAATTTTAAGCCAGATCTGAATCTTTATTTAGTGATTGCTTTCTTATCACAGTAAGTAGGGGAATAAATATTGTCATGGCTTTAAGATCTTCAAAAAACTTATTATTTTTTCAGTATTCATATAATATCTAGAAATCATTTATATTCTGAGTTCTGAGTAATGCTCGAAATTACTGTGTGGGCAAGGCCTTTCACCTGCAAAATTCACCTCTTGATATTTTTCAGAGGATAGTGATGACAGACTGTAGAAACCTCTGGATTATGGAATATTCATTTGTGTTATACATTTATGTAAAATACACATTTTTTACAGTGCTTGTAATCTATATGACACTAAAGATTTACATAATTAGTAATAAATGCATACTCTAAATCTAGAAATAAATTGGGTTGAAGTATAAAAAACAATTCACAATTCCATTAAAAGTAGACTTTTAAATTGCCACATGCAAGTATGAAGTATGTTACCTCTATTCCAGATATATTTATACATTTATATAATTTTTTTAACATAAAAAATGTCACAAATTAGATTTAAATCTCTTTGGTAATTCACAACATTCATTGAAAACTGTACAAGAAACAAAATAATATTTTTAAATGGAAAATTAATGTTTTGAAGATTAGGAAAAAACAGTTTTTATAGAACTTGAAAATTGGACTTTTTTTCTTTTTTAATACCTGCATTAAGGTAACTGGTAACATTTCAATATGACTGAATAAGTCTACTGTAAATTATTCAATTTTACAGCACAGAAACAATATTCCATAGCACAAAGAATAAAGAGTGTAGTAACAGCTCAAATGACATATTAAAAGGTGTGAATTTGGCCATCATGATAAAGGTGTTGCTATTGAAGATATGGGAGTTTTATTTATTCATTAAATATGCCAAAGTAGGTGTATAGAACCAACATTCTGTCTGGGAACATTGGAGGTCAATGTGTAATCAATACAAATGGATAAATGGCTCTACATAGAACAATACAAATTAGTTATGTTGGACAGAAACCTGGAGGGGGTTTGGTGTCTGTACCTCACTTGATAAAGTCTCTTTCATTGATAACATCCTCTGAACTGGATAGTCTTGTCAAATCATGATAAACACCAAGCACACATACAGGCTCCCAGAGGTAGAAACACAAGCACAGGTGCCTCCATGTCCAGCTGAATTCATCCTAGACATAATTTTAGAAGGCCATTAGAGAGCTGAAGTGATTGTCCATGCCTTGACTTCCAGGATTGTTAGATACATGTTAGTGTTGACTTGGTCCCTACCTGTCACTGCAGAATGGCCTGGATCACCTCTGTATTTGACACATCCTCAAGGCTTGCAAATATGCAAGGCATCTCAAAAAGCAGAAGATGTTTATATGTGAGCAAGTGAACAGAGGATATTTTGAGTTTATGTATCCCTTTACAACAAAAAAATGGCTCAGCAAGCACCCAACACCTATAATTTTCCTGGCACTGAGTACCTTTAGTATCCTTTTTTTCACCCTTTTGTGGAATGTCTTACATAGTCTGGCCTCTGCTTTCAGATAGTTTAAATGGTATTCATCTGTCCTATTTTTGATATTTTTATATGATCCGATCTCATAAAATAATTTTCTAGTCAAGGAGGCTATGACACATTTTTAGACTGCAATTAAACTCATCCTAACGTATGTGGTTAAAATAGGTCAGATGAATCACATGCTCATTTCTCCTTATTGTCTATACAGCATGGCCAACTCAGGTGTACACATCTAAAGTCAGGTCAGATGAATCATGCAATGTGGTATCCCTCAAGGACAGATTTAGAGGGAGGAGTTGCATTCCTTCCAAAGTGACTTGCTACCACAGTGTTATCAGAAGCCAGAAAGATTAATTCTACTTGCATATTTGTATAAAGTATGGTTGTCATTTTGCATGTTGTTGTTGGTAAGTCTCAACAAGTGGAAAGTTTCACCATGGAAAATAGGTATATCATTATCAATATCTGAGCATTTTAAAATGGTTTTGTTTTAAAAGAAGCAGATAATCATGCTTTCACAGCATTAGTCTCAAACATATGGCACAAAATTTGTTGGCTTTATTTGTTGGCTTTGGTCTTTCTGCCATGCTGAACACAGGAGAACAGCAAGCATTTTATGCAGCACAAAGGGGACCAGATAGACAATTACTTACTATGCATAAAACCTAGCCCTGCAAGGTCCATGCCTTACATAAATTAATCATTAAAAGAGACTTGAATTTACACAGCTGGTTTATACCAGAATAATTATTATTATCATGTGCTTATTTTGTTCTGGTGCTAGGAGTCCTAGACCTAAATTTACTCTCTCCTCTAAACAAAGACTGAGAGCTGAATGAGGCCTTGCTGGGATTAATATTTTACCATATGCTTTGTTCAGCATAGAATAATCCTCCTCACTTTTGATCCAATTAATCAAATCTTCCTTTATGCAAATACAATTCCTAGTGAAACGGGAATGTACACAGATCAGTGAAATTATACAAGTTAGAAATAACTGGCAGAATCTAAAAGTTCAGCAAACAGGAGCAGAAGAAAGAGTAGAAAGCGGGAATGAAGAGGATGAGGGAGCTTACTGTCAAACTGGGTTTGGTGTCAAGAAAATGCCACATGTTTACTGCTAGGCAATAAATAACTGCACATGGCCATGACATATGCATATGCAAGTTGTTAAAGCTCAAGGGGCTGAACAATCATGAAATGACAGGAAAGTTGAAACAACTTCCTGATGGAATTGAGGACCAAGAAATCCTTAAAGAAGGAAAAGACATGGAGGACTAAAGCTGAATATCCTTCAAAGGCAGTTCTGAAGACCTGTATGAGTTCACATGTGTACCAGCTCTTGTGCAGTCTGGAGATTTAATATTGAAGGAGGTACACACATATTCTTAACCAGAGGACTGTGAAGCATCTATAAGTTAGTCAGATGAAGGATGAGAGAAACCTTTAGAATCTAAATATTACATAAAAAGATATGTTACTAGTATTTACATTAAAACTGTGTTTTCTAAGCCTTTATGATTCTAAGCCTAATTGTTTACCTTTGCTCATATGCCTTCTTAATGAGAAGACTGCTCTCTTTAGCAACTCCCAGTTGGATGACCTCGTTCCACATCCCCAAAGCCTGGAACTTGCAAGAGTTGGACACCACAGTAATGGATCAAAGTTAAGCTATGTTTAACACCTTGCTATTTCACAGGAGTTGAAAACAGAGAGACCCAGAAAGAGAAGCTTTATAGAAAGGAAAAAGAGATAGCAAAAATAAGCTGTGCAATAGTCAGGGAGATGTGAATCTTTATTAAAAGGGATGTTATGTGCCTTAGGAACTTTTTTTGGCTCTACTTTTAAAGCACATTAATGATTATTGTAACATGGCATTTTTTATTGTACCTCCATGCATTCTATATTATCTATAACTATTGTGTCTCTGGGAAAGTTATGGATATTGAAGTAATTTTACTGTCTTGAAGTTTGCATCCCAGCTTTTTTTACCAAAAAAAAAAAGGGGAACAAAGGGGGGGAAAAGCATTAAACATGTCTTCAAATGAAAGATAGTCTCTATAAAAAAGATCATCTTGAAATAAGCCAGTAGACCTCCCAGGAATGTTCTATTACAAATATTGTCGCAGTTGGAATGAATACCTCCTGCAGCCTAAGCCTGCTACCATAACTGGTCTGACTCTGCTACAAGGCGTCCCAACAGGAAAAAAAAAAAAGAAGAAAAAAAGTAGCGACATTTTAACGACGTGCAATGACTCTTAAGGGCTGTCCTCATTGACTATGACACAAACATCTAATGTTCCTAGTGTCACTTTCTACAATCAACACTTTAGTGTGTGCAGTAATTTACTTTTTTTTAAAGGAGATCCTATTTCACTAGACCTTTTGTAAGGGCTTTTTAGAACTGGTTGCACAGAAGCTGCCAAGACCCATATTTGCCAGTTCTTTGAACAGTTAAGCCTTCTCTCAAGTGACCTCTCTGGTTGCAGTTGGGCCACCAGCCCTACACTTCGTTCCTTTTCTTTTAGCATGCTTATAAACAAAAGCTACTGCAAGTGTGTATCTATAAAGAAGAAAAGCCGTACAAGGTTTGATCAAGAACCAACCTGTACCTTTACAACTGCCTACAAACATTTGACTTGTGACAGACCCCACGTTATATCTGAACATCTGTAGTGCCGCATGTGGATCTCTGAGGCAAATAGTGATGAAATGCTCCTGTGGGCATATGCAGGTCTGACAGAAATGCTGGTCTCTGATGAAGATTCAGAACAGACACATACAAAAAAAAGGGCCATCGGATTTTTAAATAACTGTTAAGAAAAATAATTACTGATTTCTGACATAACCAGTGGGAAGACAGATGTTAGGAACTTTGCTTTTCTCAGAAAACCTTTTCCTTGAGCCTAAGATAGACTAAATTCCATTAAAATTCATGTTCCTGACAGAATTATACTGTTAAATAAGTATAACAGAACTGCATTTTGCTGGCCTTGGCCATGTGGCATCATGGCAGAGGCCATGAGTGACCCAATTCCCCCATCCTGGGCTCTGGCTCTGGGGAGCAGCACTGGCGGAGCGAGGGACCCTTGGTGTTCCCCAAACTCACCCCTGCTCCACACCCTGCTGCTCCACGACTCTTCATATATGCAGAAAATGAATGGAAGAAGCTCAGTGTGCCATGTCCCTTGCAGGGGACCTCCAAGAGCAGCTTTGATCCGAGGAGAGGCTGGCCTGGCAGGCAGAGCTCAGTCCCCACCCTCAATGGACACCAGGAATGTGTTGACTGTTTGAGCTCATCACCAGGCTGAAGCAGAGGGCCTATTCCTGATTCCTAGAATGGGCTTGATTTGTGAAAAGGGATGTAGATGCTTGCTCTAAAATGACAGTAATTTTAAGTAAAGGCTCAAATTAAGGCCATAGAAAACACAATTGATGAAATATTGAGGTATCTGTGAAATAAAGTGGGGATTTTGAGAACTGCTTTCCAGATTATGATGCCTAATTTCAGCCTCAACCACATATACCAAAACTTGCACTCATCACTACAAGCATCACCTACCTGTTCTGAGGTGACAGCTGCTATAGGAAAAAAAAAGGTTTCTATAATCACAACACATTTTTGTGAAATACATTGCGAGATTTCTTCTTTTTGTTTCCTTCATAGCACATATCACTGCTATAGCTATATCAATTATCCCAGCCCTTTATCGCTGTTCTTAGCATTTATCCAGGCCATGATAGCCATTATGACTTGCTGAGATGCACATAGCACAGCACAGCACTAATGCTCCAGCTGTGAATGGGAATTCAGGAATGGAGTCACAGTTTTCCTTACTGCATGCAGGTAATAATTAAAGCTACCATAGATTTTCTTCATTGGATTCTCCCTTGGCTCCCTGAAACTCCACTCCCAAGCTTTATTAAAATACTATCCGTGCAATGTTTTTCTGTGCAAGGTCTAAAATCCCCTTGATAACAATTGCTTGTGAAGTGATTGGCTTTTGTTGTGCTTTAAAGTAGTTCTAATATGTCTGTATATACAGGAACACACGTCATTGTACAGACGCAAGTACTTCATTTGCAGATTGAGTTTTATCAGCCTACACTAACATAAACATGCCCTTGACAGTTATGGGACTACGTAGATAGAGTATCATAACATTTTAAGACTTCAAAGATGAATTCTCACTATTAGAGGGTTTTGGGGGTTCTATTATATGCACAAGAAACGGTTACAACCAGAAGAAAAGGGAATCAGAATGCTCAGGTTTATTTAAGAAAATCCAATGAATACTGCTGCTCATTTTCAGCTCTTACTTTACAACTTCATGTTTCATATTTTCTACATAAAACTCCTCTTGGTATATTTATGACTTTTCAAAACACTGCAGACTAAAAGTTCAGTGCCAGATAGCTTTGCCTTCTATAATTTTTTTCAATGACAAGAACGTATGCACATGTGTTTCCTGCTCGAGGTGAGATTCATATTTACAGGATATGGAAAGTGAGCATGACAAAAGTAATGACTGTGTAGAAGGAAACTCACTTTCGTTAGCAGGCATCCTATTTACTCTACTGTCACCTCCCATGATATGCCACATACCATTTCAGACACCAAAGTTCTTTCAGTGAAAACTTCCTGCACAGCAAATGGAAACTTTGACAAAAAACAATAACAATTAAAAAAAAAAAAAAAAANAAAAAAAAAAAAAAAAAAAAAAGCTGAGTTTACCCTGGGAAAAAATGTATCAGTGAGATTCTTTCCTCAGATATACTCACCCAGCTTCTACTGAGTCCACTGATCACATATGAACTTGATCACAGAAGATTATGAAGAATTATTTGGTTTAATTAAAAAAAAAAACCCCG
>VZTJ01003509.1:502755-564698 GCA_013397795.1 Orthonyx spaldingii
TGCATTCTACTCACTGAGAGGCCTGGCTGTCTTCAAAATACTTTTTCTAAAACCTTTTAATTATGACTGAAGCTTAATTTTTCTGGCAGTGGCTGAGGAAGGATTCCTGGACAGAGGAATAACATCCAGTGGGATTGCAGAATGATCCTCAGCAGCTATCTATAGGATTACAGTGGGATAAAGAAGGACAGTAAGTTTACATTCATAAATCCTCATAAAATGGACCCAGAGACCCAGTCACTGTGTTGGAAATACCACATTCAAGACAGCAGCTGGATTCAGAACAATGGGGGAACTGCAGGGCTCACTGTTCCTCTGCTTACAGATGGGCACCACAAGAACTGGAAATTTAAGGGAAATCATTTTCCATGCACTTAACTCTCCTCTTAACAAGTCCTCTGCACTTAAAAACTGGGTTCCGTGCGACTGAAACTCAGAGCACTGAAATTAATATAAAACCAGGAGAAATGGTCATGAATTGGGGCAAAGACTATTTTTGTTTAAATTTTTTTAGGGTTTCCAAAAGATAATAAGAAAATAACTATTAATTTGAGCGTTGCAAGAAATGGCAAGCTTTGCATTTTTGTTCTAAAAATGAAAGTTTTAGATGCTGATTTCACTCCAGATTATAATCACCTGCAACTGTTCTTTTGCAAAGGCTATAACACTAGAATTTAAAAGGATGTCACTTACCCACATGATAAATTATATTCTGCGAAGCAATATTTGACCATAAGTCAGCTCGTATGAATGACTGAATTTAGAATCATGGAATAATATTCTTCTCTGCTCTGTGATGCATGAATTTAATTTTGCACAGTGATACGGATCACTGAAAATGACCATTTCCAGGGTTATGGAAGAGCTTGCCACTGATTAGAAACCATTGAGTGCAGCTGAATTTAGGAACAAAAAGGCTGAGAACCAGTATAAAGATCTGAAGTTTAAGCTTCTGAGAAAAAAAAATGTGTGAATGGTTCACTAGTTACTAAAATAGATCGAGTGTTACAACAGCGAGAGCTGTAGACGTTGCTTGTGTAATAAAAATATGGGTGGTAGCAAATTATATTGCTGTGAAGAACAGATGAGGAGAGACGCCTACTGAAACCTGATGCTGCCTTTGAACTTTAAAATTTTGACTTAATAAGCTTTGCAGTGGCGCTGCTTAGCGAAGAGCTGTCACGAAGGGCAGATTTGTTTCACAGCAGAGTTGCTTTATTAAAAATCCTCAGCATTTCCATAAAGTCCTGATTCAGAAACAGAAGGAGGAGTTACACTGAACTTGACTGCTGACCTGACAGTGAGAATGGAGCTATTGTACCCAGGACTGAATATGCATATCTGTGCTTCTCGCCGAGCTTCACAGAGCAGTTCCCCTCCAAGAGAGAGGAACCCTTTAGAGATCTGAAAGCTGCTACTGCCAGTTCCTGAAACCCTGAAAAAGACCCTGAAGTCTGTAGGTTTCATAGCCATTAAGAGGTTAAAATACAACTTTTAACCTTCTCCCTTTTTTCCCTCTTTGCTGTAGGGTAATCAATGGACTGCGAGCCATGTGCAGCAGCGTGGCCCATGGCGTCATCTTTGTGCATTCAGCAAACTGCAAGCTAGATGTGCTCAATTAATAGTAAAGATTGTCAGGGAAACAGAGCTGGAAATGCTTATTTGGTACTGCATGAATTGAACCTGCTTGTTTGAATAAAATACTAATTACCTCACTGACTCTTTTGCATTAAGCCTTCTCTTTATACTGTGCTTTACTTGGTGGGAAGGAGTTAGTACAATTCAGCACGAAACGTGATACAAACTAATGCTTGGGAAGGAAAAACTCTAATAGCACATTTAGAGAATATGCTTCTAAATAGAGAGCACGGCTTTCTCTATTATTGCTGAGCTTTCAGGATAAAGAAAATAACATCTGTAATCATTGGTTGCACAAATAAAACATGCAGAAAGGAAATTCATTCCCTCATCTTGAACCTCAGAAAAAGGCAGGGCTCTTTTCTGCTCTGCATGTGTTACTAGGAGGACTAGCACGCAATTAAATCACATTTTTTTCCCAAGATTTTAACTGAATTTCAAACTCTGATGCAGATAGATCTGCTTGTGATTTGATCTAGTAATGATGACAAGAAAAGTTATTTTAGTTGACTTCTTCTGTGCCATCCTTGAGACACAGAGGTTCTTCTCTAGGAAATTTTTAAATCCTTTTTCAATCTTCATCTGTGGTTTTCTTCTGTCTTCACCTTGATGGAAGTTGTGGTGCAGTTAAGCATTTTCTTGTTATGACTGCACTGAGACACAGCTCTTGGTTCACTCTAACACCTCCTTCTAAAAGTGATACCAGCAACAATAACCACTTCTTTTAAGCAAACACATGCTGAAAATACACTGAAAGACTTAGAGAATATGCTTCACTCCTGTTTTGAGATCTGTAAGGAGTCAACAGAAGGCTTTTTCTGTTTCATTTGTTTAATGCAAAATTAATTGTTCTACAATTCAGTTTTCAGTTGCTCCTCTAACAACTGAATGAACAGAATTTTTGTCATAGGAGAAATAGTTTTCTATTGCCACCTATTAATGAGCTAGAAAAGACTGTTTGCATATCCTGTTGTCTGAGAAATACTTTGTTTTGCAATACAGTGATGAACCGACATCACTCTACAAGGTAGAACTGCAGGATGTCTAACTAGGACCATTGCAAGGAGCAATGCCAATGCAACGAGACCTTCTGACTTCTTGTCACCTGTGGTAAGAAGCTCCTCTCCCTACAATGAAAGCTCAAGGCAACATCATGATGGAAGATGGCTTTGTGGGCTTTGGGATGAATGGATCTCAAAAGACACAACCGGGAGGGGAATGAGATTAAGAAAGGTGATGTTATTGGGTAAACAGAAGAAGGTGGGATGGAATAAGATATTTATTTCTTAATCATAGAGTTTGATGGGAAAAATGAGGCAAAGATTTATATCTGTTGCTTATCTCTACTAGGTGGGAACTAATAGGAGCTTTCTATGGCCCTTGAGAAGGTTATCAAGAAGACCCATCCCTTCTCCATCCCTGGAAGTTCTCAAGCCAGGTTGTATGGGGTCCTGAGCAACATGGTCTAGTGGAACAGGATGATTTTTAAGGTCCCTTCCAACCCAAAACATTCTGTGATTGATTCTGAGAGGGCAGGCTCTCCTGAGTGGTGCATGGCATGTGGAGGAGTTTCAATGCATGCATGCATGCTGGAAAAAGGAGTTCAGCCTGGTAGTAAGGCAGTGTCCTCAACATGAGGACAGTCATTAAGGGAACAGCTTTCACACAGAGGCTGTGCAGTTTTCTTTCATGAGGGTTTTCAATATCCAACTGGATAAACACCAGCACAACATGGTCTGAGCTCACAGCTGGCCCTACTTGGAGCAGGATGTTGGACTAGAAACTGCCTGAGGTCCCTTCCAACATGAATTATTTTATGATCCTGTGAGCCTACAATTTTTCAATTTTTTGTGGACACAGGTCTTTTTCCACACATATAAATGAACCTTCCATTTATCCTTATAATTGACTCAGAATTAATTGCTGTTCATTATAAACATGTTTGACTGTTGACTATTGACTTTCCATAATTACTGCTCTATTTATCTTTCAGATTAGTGATAATTTATTTCATTTACATATAGACACAAAGCTTGGAAGAAGAGATGTAAGGTTACTTAGAGAACTCGGGAGAACGTGTTTAGCTTTTCAGGTTCAGATGCCAGAAAAGGCCAAAATAGTTTATGAAGAATAAGGATATTTACTTTTTTTAAGTAGTTTTAACATCATCTAGCTGGAGGATAGTATATGCGCTATAACTATTCTAATTCTAATAAGACAGAAAAAAGAATAATGCACTTCTGGGAAGTGAGGAAAGCATTATCTCAATGTTCCTAACACTTCTCTTGCTGTGATGTTTGTATTACATGCTAGACAAATGATAGTCTAGGCTTGGAATGTCTAAATTTTAGAGAGCTTAAATTGTTTACATGTTGGCACCATCTCGAATGGAATCTAACAGTACTGATACACTTATATTTTCTTTGAATTTTTACACTCCTTTTTAAAGAGGTAGCATTCTTGATTTTTCAGATTTTAGGTGAAAAAATAATTATAGGACTGTGAGGATTTTTTTTTTTTGTCCAATGACATGTAAGACAGTTTTAAACTTATCTTCCTTGTTCTCAAGTAAAAAAAAAAAAAAAAAAAAAAAAAAGAGAGCCCAGTCTCTTACTGGCTTGCATGTAGTATAGATGTTCTACAGTTTGTGAAACATAGATAAAGAGAAAAAAGGGCTCTGCAGAAAAAAAGTCATTAGATTTACACCAAGTAATTTTTATATATCCTGGTATTTGTTTTGACACAGCAAGCAACAGATAAATCCAAGTGACTTTAATAAAAGCTATAGCACATACTTCAAGTTATTTGCCATAGCAGAAGAGCCAAATAATTGTAGGAGAACTCAGTTTTTTAAATTTCTTGAGTTTGCTGGGCGCTAAGCAGATGCCCATTCCAGGAACAACCAGCCCTGTGCTGGAGGCTGTCACATCTGCTCATATCTTCTTCTAGAGCTGACAGGGTGAGCACATCTTAATATGGTTCAGTCAAAATGAAGCGACCCAGGAGAGACCTCCTACCTAAACTGTTTAATCTAACCTGGCTCATTTTGACTATAATAGCAAGTCATCCCAGCAGATCTTTGGGGACAATAAACACAGGCAAGCTGGGCGTGGTGGTGTGGTGGTACCAATAAAATGGAACTGAGAAGATGACATCCATTCACAGCTCAATGCTCCTGCCAAGGAGGGTCTGGATCCTGCAAGTCATTTCCAAAGAGTCTATACAAGACAGGGTATTAGATCATATTTGGTTCGATGTATTCTTTAAACAATGGTGCTGCATACATAAAGCATGTGCTAAAAACAGTATTTAAAGCTGCAAAAGTTAAGATTTCAAGAATTAGGAAATATCAGAATCAAGATTTTAATGTACATTTCCCATAGTCCAGTTGGGCACCTATCCTGCTTTCTGGCTGAAAAGCAGAGGCTTGGGAAATGGTTTATAAGCAATGGGCACTCATGTATACGGATTTTGCAAAAGTTTATGTATTGGATCCACACTGAGATAATATGGGAAATTCAAAGCCTGGCTTTCCCTATTACAAAAGATAGGAATCTAATTTAGCAACCCAACTGTTACTTCAAAGCACTTGTGTAATTTCCTACAACAACTGCCCATCATTTCACACATCTTCAAATTGGAGTCCTGGCCTTTTAACTTACTAACAAAGATTTCAGCTCAGTTTAAGTTCACTGACTGCCGTGTAGCAATGGGGCAAAATTAGATGGCTGAAATTTCCATTTCCATCAGCTCTGTCCTCCTCTCCTTTGACAGAGCCTGCTGTACTCAAGGAAAGCTCTACTGCTTATTTCCTGAAGCATATTTTGAATATTGTGTTGATCAGCTACCATATGAAGGTAAATTGAAAGAAGTGTCCTAGGTCACCTGAAAACTTCAGTGGCTCAGGAGCTGCTTCAGAAACTGTTCTTTTGCTACATGTACATTTAAGTCTGATATGAGTACAGGAAAAGTGACTGAGGACCATTTCAGCTGTCTAGTTTGAATTTATTCTGGGTATAACTGAGTCCTACTAGTCAGCAGGGGAAAATAATTTTAGGAGTAGAACAACAACAGCCATCATATTCACTGAGGAGTGGCTGTAGGGTTGTGGTTCAGCCTACCAGCCATGCTGCTACAGAAAGCTTCATTTTTTGTTGTTGCTTTGAAAGGAACTACAAAGGCCTGGCTGTTCAGAGTATTCAGACTCCATGATTCTGACCCAGGCTGAGAGTTATTGAGGAACACAAATTAAAAAAAACAAACAGGAAAGACTAATCAACTTTTATAAATGTTCTGCATTTACAGGGTATTATACATGGTACATTCTATAAACAAGCTTTGTCCCAGCTGAACTCCATAAATCTTATCAAAAATTAAAAAAAAAAAATGTTTCATAATACTAGCATATACCAAAGATACACAGGCTTCTGTAAACTGTCTTCCATATCAAGTGCAAAAAAATAACTGACACATACCCACCAAACCCAGAAGACAGATCTCTGAAAAATGTCCTTTCAATGACATTCACACACAATATGATGACACATATACATAGCACTTCAACTTCGTGTTGCTGTAGATGCTGTGTTAGCTTCTCAAGCTTTCAAGTCAGCATTCCTAGGTGTGGTAATGTTGGGAGCCTTTGCTCCTCTTCTTCTCCCCATAAGTTCTATGTGAGTTTGGTGAAAAATACAGGATTTTCAACACAGAAAATAACAGAGCAGGAGCAGGGCTGTGCTTTGGGATAATCATGACTTCACAAGACACAGGTTGGGTTGCTGCTTGCTTTCCATGTTTGAGTAAAAGTATGTGAATCATGCCAGAGAAACATTTAAGCTGGATACACTGAAGAAAATGTTTAACTGATTATTTAAAAAAAACCCAACTCTCATAAATTCCTAATATTCTATCTATAGCTCTGAACGATGGAAGTTATCCATCTTGTATTCTCGTGATTCCTGCAGTATTGGTTACCTCATTTGCATAAAATGAATAGAATAAATTGTTACAAATCCAAAAATATACGGTTGCCAGGATACATCTTGCTCGATGCAAATGAAAATGGGTTTGTGCCGACCAGCTTAAAGTAGTTGGGAACTTAGACATTTTTTTATTAACATTAATAGTGATAAATGAAACATTACATGTCCAGTGAGCTATTGAAATTGTTAATATTTGTTTTGCAAAAGGAATGTTATTTCAAGCAAATCTGAACTAATGGTTGTACAATGTAATTCTGCTAAAATACCCCACAGTTTTATTGTAGAAGCAGCATTCAGAGTGAATATTCCATGCTTCCTTCTTTATAAACTTTTGAATTTAAAAGGTAAATTTCTTCTTATTTGGTTTAATTATTTTCGGTGCTACAGCCTTAACAACAAGCATCTATCAGTGTATAGAAACACTATTATTACGCTTTGTCCATGCATAATATGTGAGTAAGGTAGTGATAGTTGAGAATCATCCAAAAAAAGTCCTGGGGTCTAACCACATTTCTATACAATGACATAGACAAACTCTTATTTAATGTATATTATTCTGACTTGCTAAAAATTACAAAAATTTTTTTTTTTTATTTTAAGCAATACATTTCATAAATCTCAAATTTTTTTGAGCTGTATGTATGCATATCAGTATTTTTTTAAGCCTATACCAGAAGAGAAATTATATCACCTTTTCCGAGTAAATTTAATTTGCATTGAATGCCTAATGAAGATAATGCATAAAATAATTACATTTGTATTATTTGTCATTCAAGATGTGTACATGTCTTTAAAAAGGGATTATATATCCTATATATTGACTTCCAAACAGGTAGATAAACAGAGATCAGATTTCCAGCTGTATTCAGATGAGACTCCAGTGTTTTTGGTGAGTGGTGCAGCTGCCCTAATCTGCCATGGCTGGTCCCTTGTCGGTGAAAGGCTGGCTGCCCACGTCTCTGCCAATGTCATGTGCCAGTTGATCCAAGAGAGAAACTGGGGATTACTACAGTAAAGGCTCCATGTGCTCTGGGAAAGAAAGCTCTTCAAGCTGAAGATACCTGAGACAGTTGAGATGAGGAAGTTTTCTCTACCCTCTTACTAACGGTTGGTTCTTTGAGAGGAGAGAAAAATACTGACAAAGCCACAGCAGCACTGTTCTTTCATTTCAGACACAACTCAGAATTTTAAAATTATAAATTAACTCCCTCCACTCGTCTTTTGGTTTGCTGTGTCTCAGAAGTTACTGGCTTCCCTCCTAATTTTCAATCATATAACTGAAAAAGAAGATTATGTCCCTAAATTATAAAATATCATTGAGGTTCCTCTTTACAAGTTATCATTACACACAATATCTGTGGTACTGTGAATTATATCAGTGATGACAGGATCATACTGAATATTCATACGATTTACTTCATAGAATATATAATTATCCTTTTTTTTTTCTGTGTTAATGACAAAAATAAAGGGCTTCCAGATTGAGGAAATTATTAAGGGCTGATGGAATGGGCACTGAAATTAAAGACCCTCTCCTTTGAATTTGGTAATTTCTGAACAGAGTTCTAAACCCTTCTTTTCCTGAAAATGCTCTTTGTCCTAACTTCCTTCTTTTCAGTCTGCACAGAGCTAAAATGAGCATTAAAGAAGATTTCCTTTTATTCTACAAATAAACTCCCCCATGTAATATTGGAGAAAAGTGCTAGATAAATATATTAGTTCTGCTTAGCAAGTTAAACATCAAAGCTGAAAACTCATGTGCCTATCTGTTCTGAGACTGCTGGTTGCATCCAGGTGATTTTGAATGTAATTATGCATAAAGCCATGAGTTTTCAAGATTTGCAAGGCACCATATTCTACAACAGACTAAACAACAGTGTTCCAGGTAGATAAAAATACAAGTATTTGCCAGTATTGCAGACGACTTTATGAATCATTCCCGTTTAAAAAAAGAATCTATGTCACCATTCAAATTTCAGCAGATGTTATAAGGCCAGCACCTAAAAAAATCCAGATTGCTGCTATGTCCCAGTTGAGCCATGGCAACCGGTTGTGTATACATTGTCACAACTGTAAAATAAAATGTGTTAAAATCCCCTCAGATTTCAGATTGCAAATTGATTTGGATGGGATTCAGTGTGAGACTTAGACTCCTAAATTTTAGATGTCTGTCAGCAGCTGTCTTTAGCAGTGACTTCCACTGCAGTAATGACAGGTTCACTTAGGTAGCAAAGGGCATTCTGAAACACATCTACAGGTCACAGGACCTACGGGTGCTTCTGGAAGACCAGTAGAAAATAAGGCAAGATACCCAAGAGTAACTCAAAAATCTCTGGATGTTTGTACTTTTCCCACCCGTGGATCAGGACGGGGGTAGCTTTAAGCTGTGATAACCAGACTGTTACAGGCTGGTTATCCCATTACATCGCTCACCAGAGAACTGATTGTAGGTGCCTACCTGCTTTTTGTGATGTATGAAACAACTTCATGAAAGCACCAGACCCGGATTTTCGTGCTGCCAGTAATGGGAGATTAGACACCTAATTGACGTCTAAGAAATGGAGGTGTCTATACCCAAATTTAGAGCCACAATTCACCTGTGTAAATGCAAGTGCATCCTTTCACCTGAGAAAGTTTAGGGTGCTTGAGGTATTGGGATGGGACTGGTAGAGATGAGACAGAAATGTATGTGTATCCTGCATCTCTTCAAAGAAAAAACTGGGTGACATATGAGATCACTCACAGAATCTAAGTGATGAGAAATTACTTTATTGAGGAATCTGATCCCTACTCAGTGTGCTGCAAACTGAATTTGTCTCACACAAGCACTAAGATAACAGTTTCACACAGACAGTTGTGGCTTGGCTAATATGCCAGTAGCCAGTTAAATAATTGTTTCCTGGTCTCTAACGTCATCGAAGCTGAGAATCTGAAATCTATCACTTGCCTGCCATGTCCCCTACAGGCTGATCAACTTCAGTCTTATGGTAGTATGTGACACTACATGTACATGTTCTATAGTTCATTTCATCAATATGTAGTAGACCCTTGTTTTGGCAGGATTTAAAAGTTGGGATTTCTTTTTTTTTACTCTTAAATATTACCTAAGAATGTAAAAATATTCTTCTGGCTCAGTCCTTGATGCATTCAGTGCAGACAACTTGAGAGCATTCATAGCATGCACTCATAGAGGCAGAATATTTCCAAAAGATGGGTGACAGCTGCTTTTTCTTTTGTAAAAGCATCCAGTTAAAAACACGACCATTACAAAACAGTCAGAATGAATGCCCCAGAAAAATAATTAAAAGGGGACATTACGTTGCTAGCTGGGAATCTGAGGTTCAGTTCTTTCTCCTGGTTCAAGTTTTCCATGTGACTGTTCTTCCCACTTGAAAGTGGAGCAATGCTATTTACTTCTTTTAAAAGGTACTTTGAGACTTGTGGGTAAGAAATGCAAGCCAGCAGCTCAATGTTCTGCTAAGCTGGGTGCTGCAAGTGTAGCTGTACTAAATATGTGCCACAGCAATAGACACACAATCTTTTAATAGACAAGTATGTCGCTTGAATTATTTTCTAACTAGAAAATTTGGAATTTTCAGACCAAAAAAAAGAACAATTCAAGGACATCTGGATGCAGCCTGGGTAAAGGGAAGAAGTTAAGTCATGAAAGTGATGCTGCTCTGGGGTGCTTGCTCAGAGGGAGAGACAGGCCAGAGGGTCAAGTCAGCAGCAGGCCCTACATGCTCACAGCTCCACCAAACCACTCCGCTTCACAGCGCTCCAAAACTTGCCTTATTCATGAGAATCACACCTCTCGGAGCACACAGCTCTCCTCAACACGTTCGCCCGAGGCAGGACACAGCTGTGAACTCTCAGGTTCACTGGCACAGAGCTGTGATGGCTTTGTGGTCAGCATCACAGCTTCTCACATTTAAAGAGCTCAGCAAGCAAAGCCCTGGTATGAACAAAAAAGCAGGTATTTCTGTACTGTACTTCCAATATTGCACTTGTAGGCTTTTTACTTTGTTTTTTCTTTTCTTGCTTTCTTGCTGTAAACGACGCACAGACTGGCTTTTGGGGAAGGGGAAAACCAAGTGCTGCACAGCCATTCTGGCGACTTTAACCTCATTTAACCCTCAGCACAGCAAGAGGAAGTACAAAGTATTTTCATGAGCTGTGAATGGGCTCAGATCTGGTTTTGACGTCTTGAAGAAGCGCTGCCTTCTGCAAAGCCAGAAATACAAAAAAAATGGACGTGAAGACCCGAACTCCGGCGTTTATACTCAGACAGCGTCCCGTCCCACTTCCCCGCCACCCCAAAACAGAGTCCCAAAACATCGGAGAGAGGGGGATGGGATCTCTGCGAAACGGGGCGGGTTTGGGTCAGCGCCGATGTCCCCGGGCGGATGACAGCCACACGCACCCCTGCCTTTCTTCCTGAGCGGACACCCCAGCGCCCCGACTCGCCGGCTGGGGAGCCACAGGGTCCCCGAGCACGGTCTGCACGGGAGTGAAGGACCCATCCACACCCCCATCCCCATCGGAGGGCGCCTCGCCCGCGGCGGCGGGAGGCGGGTCCGGGGGAGCCGCGCCCNCGGCTGACTCGGAGGCAGCGGCGGGGGATGGACGAGGGTACCTGCGGCGGCCAGCGGCGACGGGCGGCCCAGGTAAGCGCGGGGAGGCGCGGCGGGGCCGCGGCCGCCGCCCGCTCGGGGCTGCACGGGGTGGGGGCTGAGCCGCCTCTGCCGCTCGTGCTCTCGGCGCCCCCGCATCGCGGCGAGGCGGGGACGGCGCGCTGCAGCCGCGGAGTTTCTCCGCTCCTCTCGCCCCCTGAGCCTCCGCAGCCGCCTTTGTGCCCGCTCCCCCGCCCCGGATCTCCCTCCCCCCCGTGGCCCTGCCCCTCCACCGNATCTCCCTCCCCGCGGTGCCCCTGCCCCTCCAGCGCGGGGGCTGCGGACGGTGGCGGGGGGACCCGGGGGGACACAGCCAACTGTTGCCTGGGGAGCGCCGGCCCCGGAGCGCTGCCGGCGGCCCCGGGGCGGTGAGCGCCGCGGGCTGGATTCGCCCCCAGCCCCGCTCGGAGAGGCGTCGGGTGCGCTGCGAGCCCGGGCGGAGGCTCCCCACTGGCCTCGCCCAGCCAGGGGGACGCTCTCCCGGCCACTGGCTCTCCCGGTGGAAGTCTCCGGGTTTTCGCTGACGGCCGGTGGATGCCGGAGCCGCCGCGGCCGCAGGGACGAGCAGCGGCGGTGCGGGAGGCGGTTGTGCCCGCGGCAGGGCCCGGGGAGCCCGCGGAGCTGCGGCGCTGGCCCGCGGTGTCGGTCCGGCAGCGCGCCGCTGTGCCTGGCTGGGCTGGGTGCGCTGGGGGGCAAAGAGAGATCAAGCTTCAAACTTTGATTATACCGAGAACTTTCTGTTCCAGCTGCTGGTGGTTGCTGGATGCCATAAGCGTGGTGTTTCCAGAGGGATGTACCTAGACAGGGGATGAAAGGCTCTGTAATGCTGCATTCATCTCGTTTGAATCGCTGTCCATGTGGGGAGGTGTTACAGCGAACAGATAGCATGCTTGCATCTATTCTTCCTATTATTATTTTTCTCCTAATTTGATTCCAAGACTATTTAGTTGTTTGTTTGGTTTTTTTAATCCGGGGTTTGTTTTGCTACGGTCTCAGTAATACATTACGCCACTGTGTAAAATCGAATGCTCCATAATTCACTGGCAATACAGCGAGGCTCTTAACTGCACAGGCTTTCAGTGGTGCTGCTAATAACTTGCCGAGGGTGGTGATGTGAGCTGGTTTCCAGCCTGTTCCTGGTCTCTAATTGCCATACAGACCATCTTTACACTCTCTGTTGCTGTTTCCAGTTCTAAAGGCAGTTTATATGTGTTTGGGGAAAGGGTAGGTTAAGGGGGGCAGAGATGTGTTTGCTTTGCTTCTTCTGGTTTGACCATCTGCAAGGCCAGAAAAAAAATGAAAATTACTTTGGCAGTGAACTCCTAGGTGGGGAGATTTGGAATGAAATGCTGTCGTGACATGAGGTTGCCTTGTGGGCCAAGATTTTCACATGCTCAGCACAACTCTACATAAATACCCCAACTCCTGTTACACAGGGAAGAACTGAGCTGATACTTCTCTTTTCTCTGTTATGGTAACTTTCATATTTCTATAACATGTAAGGAAGATTTACATCAGCAGTGTACTTCTTTAAAGTAATTTTTTTAAATAAACCTTGTAATTTCTCATGTTTAAGTCTCCTTTCTACTGTCCTGTAATACCCCCACTCCCTCATCTCACCAGGCCCAAATTAAAAACTAATGACAAAGTTGTACTGCTTCTTACAGTAGACTTTAAAAAAATGTTTTAATGAAATGTAATTACAAATAAGGGGAACATCATGAAAGATTTGACTTAAGTTTATAAAAAGCATAAGGTAGCAACTAAGAATAAAATTCTTCAACTTGAACGGCTGTAGTATTGTTTAACCACTGGTCTTTAAAGTTTCACTTGAGTTAAACTATGGCAAGTGTAAACAAGGCTTTCTGAGTTACCTATATTGTTCCTCAAAGACTGTGCAATATTTTATTGTATTCTGCTCTGTACTTTTTTACTACCCTCCTGCGCTGCTTTTGCACTGATGCTTTGTTTTTTCCCCCGTGAACTTCTGCTCTTTATTAAAAACCGAAAATAAACAAACCACAAGTGATTAAAAAGACAATGTATGCCAGTAATTAGAATAAAATCCCCTTAAGTCAGAAAGGAAAAATGGTGATCATCTTGGATACTACTGCATAGTTACTGTCGTCAGATGTCATTTTGCCATGACAGTGAGTCTATTAGTGAATTTTACCGTGCTGAGAAGATAATTCATTGTTAGTGTGCTTAGCTTGTCCTCATGACATCATTTTTGATGCTGTTTTGTCAGGCTGAAATATCTTGCCCTCAGCAGTATGGCAGCCTTACAAAGACATTGAGGATTTGCATGTGCGCTATGTTGCAGATTTCCATGTTATGTGATATACAAAATGAGCTTAAAATGTCTGTCAAAAATGCTAGATGTTATTTAGATAAAAAACAATTCCTGTACTTTGACAGAAATGATATTTTGTAGATGTACAGATACTAGAAGTGAGACCTCTGTATCATATTTTTATCTACCTCCAAATGCCATTCTGATTAGAGTTTTGGAGAAACTGTAAAATATTTTTGTGGAATTACTGGCATTCTTTAGTACTAGATGCATATTACATGGAGTAGCACATGTACTTAATCATTCAGTTAACATTTATACAAACCAGAAAAATACTCTTCTGTATCCAAACCCTGTATATGAATCAGACATCATTGAGTCTGTTATTAAAATCCCTGGAGACAAACTGAGTATGCTACTGGGACCTATAACATCAGTGGATAGGGGTATATGGATGCTAACAATATATGTTAATTTGAAGCAGCCAAACATCTTAGTGTTTCCTCTGTACTGAATTCAGTATGTATTTGGATCCATTTCAATATTATCAATCATTCTTTTAGCAGTGCTTTCTACTCATGTTATCTAGTAATGCAAAACAGTAACACTAAATCAGCGAAAACAGTTTGAGAGGCATGAATTAAAATATTTAATATATGGGGCAGTTTGAGAGCTGCAAAAAAATGCAGTCATAAATTTGAATTTTGTTGTTTAAATTAAAATTACAATAGAAGCTGCTCTGCACTTGTGTGAATGATGAGAAGAGCAATGTAAATTATTTGAGTCATTCAGGTCCTGACTCTTATGAAGTACCAAGAATTTACCATTCTTCTGCTCACACAAAATTCCAATTCCCACTTTCAATTAAAACGAAAAACATGTCTTAATTTCCTGTCTTTACATGCTGCTCAGTACACGTTCTTCATTTAAGCTGGTAACAGTAGTTGATTCTACAGCAAAAATAACAGTAATAGGTATAGAACAAGAACCTTTCAGGACTGATGTGACCCAGTGCAGCACTGACACACCAGTGCTTGAAAGATTTTTATTTAGTATTGTGGGTTTAAAATATTTAGTAATGATGCCAACATGAAGATACCAACCATGAGATTTAGTTAAACATCAGGGATGTTAACTCAGGAATGGTTACTTTTGCATGTTAACAACTGAAATACTTTTGTCTAATTTATGAACTTGTCGATAGACTAGAAAACCAGTGCTCTGAGGGGCTTCTTTGTGCATATTACCTTTTTTTTTCTCTCCTGTCCATGACAGTACTTCTGTAGTGCGTTGCATCGTGGACAGGTTGACTTTTAACAACATGGTTTGGATGACCAGCAGCGCAAAAGGTGAAGCTAATGCGAAAGTCCCAGGCTTATCTTTGAGTACATTTGTGTAAGGAATTTATGATGTTTGTGACATGTGAAAAGTTAATTTTGAAGGTTTCAGTGGCAGTGCAGCGTGTGGTGTTAGGTGTGCCTGTCATAAGTGCTAGTCTGGTTTGGTTCAAGTCTTGGGTTAGTAAGTGTGTTCCATGAACACATGTTCCTCAGGCCTGGTGAAGAGCATCCATGTGTCATGGGAGTTGTCATGTCTAGAATATGGCATGGAGCATACTGGGATCTTGAGCTTCGTCCCGTTTGTCTGGGGTGAGCTCGGGCTGACAGAGTGCAGGTTTGCACAATATAATAACACCATGAAGGTGGTTTGGTGTTTTTAAGGGAATGTGTAGACTGAAACTGACATTTTAGATAAAAGTCATTCTGTACTGTCCTGTATCTCTCTGATACACATAGGTTTAACTTAAAATTTAAATAGTTGTTAGAAGCTTTCTTATATATAATTTATGGGATTTGGGCAGGGGGGGAATCCTTCTCTCTACTATATTACTGCCTGAATTCATAAATTATTTGAGTGGCCTATTTTACAATTAAATGCCTCAAAACTGAGGTTGATGGTCCTAAAACCCCTGTCTGAAAGCACACTTTCCTACATTTTTTGCTGTGAAGAGAATGAGATGCACAGAGCTTCCATTCTGCATCCATCCATAGCTGTTACCACCAGGACTGTTCTGGAGAGTAGAATCTCTCTCCTGCCTCACTGCCTTTGGCATCCAGAGATGGGAACGTTCTCTCAGGATTAGAAAAGTGTGTTTTGCTAAGAAATAAGTGTAAGTTATTTACTCAAACTTGAGTAGGAGCATTTGCAATGATGTTAATCTCTCTTATGTTTTATGGTGCATTAGTTGCATCCCATGTTCCTTAAGTGTGACACTTTATTCTCTGTCCTTTTCAGTTTTAAGTGCCTTGAGCTCACATCACCCTCTTCCCGAGAGAGTGAAACAAGCAGAGTGTCATAAGCTGCCCTTTATTTCACCTGCAACCTTTGGGAAAAAAAACAAACCAAAACAGTAATTAGGCCAAAGGGAGAGTGACTCCTGCCCTGTGATTAAGGCGTTCAGGTGAGAGAAATCTGGTTTCTATAGGTGTTTCATTCTTTCATGCAGTAAATATTTTTTCCATTTCATAACTTCAGCAGAAATAGTCTTAGGGCAGACAATAGCCTGTGGTTTAGGGCACTACCCTGGTGTGCAGAGATGTGGTTGGGAGCCAGTCTCTCAACCTGAAAAGAGTCTACCACCCACCTCTACTTCCTCTGTGGTTGCTTTCCTGATGCTTTTAAATAGCTTGGTGGTGCTTTGAGGGCATGCTCCTGCCCTCTCATCCGAAACTTCAAAATTGCATGACTCCTTTCCTCAGGAGCTTGTGAAAGGAATGACTTTGTATCTTGCTTCCAGAGAGGCCTGAGGGTTTTACAACCCTTTTTAATAACATAGGTACCTCTTGAGCTTCCAGCAATAAGTGACATGAGTTTAAGGTACAGCCTTCACAACTTTCTTACCTGTTAGGTTAGATGGCTTCCTGCTTGGTATCCCAATTACCTTACTTTCCCTTATGTACACAGATTTGTTGCAGCCGTGCTCAACATTCTCCTGTGAGTCCAATTTGGGCTTCTAGACTTATATGGCTTAGTAAATCTAAGAAGAGTATAGATTTTGAAGGGATGAAGGCCAGAATTTGGCAAGATTGAGGACTTCTGGAGAAAGTCTTTTGAGTTTAGGACACAATTTGAGTCTGGTTTGGTTCAGTTGTCCAGTGTAAATGTTTTGTCCTTGATGAGATGCTTTGCATCATATGTTGTATCTATATTTCTTTAGGAGATGCAAGGAGACCAGAAGACCCATGTCCTGCATAGACCCATATCCCATAGTGCCTACTGGGATATTTTAAAAGAAGCTCATTACTATTTGCCTCTGCAACTGAACTGAGCCCAGTAGTGTCCTAAGACTATTGTTGCCTAAGCTGTATGTGGTTATACTGAGAAGTGGGAGGAAGGGGTTGTTTTCATGTTTTTCAAAGATATTTCAAAGCAAATCTGCTTTCTGTTTTATTTTCTTTATTGTGAGTGTATTTAATACCTAGCTTGATCATTATAATTTTCATGTTGCAGCTGCCCCAGATAAAATCTGGAAGCTTAGCTTGAGTTAATGGCTTTCTGGGAAGAGGGGAGAAAGTTCATCTCCTGGTTTCTCTCGTGCATGTTAATAATGGTGTGGAGCTGTGGGGCAAAAATTCATTACTGTTTTTAGCTGGTATCTAAGTGCTTGAGTGATGCTGCCACTTACAGAGCAGAATTGGTTTTGGAGAAGAAGGAAAATTCCGTCTGATAACTGATCCTTATGAGTCTATCTCTAGGAAATTGATTCCAGAATTGTGTTTAAATAGCCTCTGTGGGAGATGCACAATAGTATTTGTTTGGTATGGGTGATCTGTTGGTCCTAATTTTTCAAAGGGGATTGCTGTAATGCTGTGGAAACTGGGGAGGGAAGCAGTGGCAAGGGGAAAATTCTACAATAATGTTTCTCAGAGTTGTTGAGATCCCTTTAGATTTGAGAAGGCTAGATTGTTAAATTTGTTATGTTTTATTTCCAGGAAGAGTCTAATTTTGTCTCGGTTATCCTTTGTCCCACCCACATACACACGGTCTGACTCCCTGTACTGTATTGCTCTGTAATTCCACTGTTTTGCTTCAAGGATCATCTGTAGGCAGTTGGCAACTTCTTCAGATAAAGATTTCATGATGGATGTTGGCATCTTTAGAAGCTTCTGGAAATAAGTCCGTATTCCTCTCCCTGATAATTGATGGTGGCAGAGGAAATGAGTTTGATATTTTGTAACCGTTTTCCCTATGTTTTTATTATTAAAGCATAAAAGCCCTGTAGGACTGACTGGAACACTTCCGTCACCCTCTCACAAGGCTGTGCTGTAGCAGGGCTCTGTAATACCCATTACTGCAGGGATGCTTCTGCTGTTCCAGATGAGATCATGATGGGGGTGCTGGAAAACGAGTCTCCCTCAAAATGTGTTTTATGTTCTGAATAGATGAGAGATTGTGTTATTATAGTGCAATACTTAGGTCTATGAGGTTTATGTTTTTAGTTAGTGAAGGTTTTAAAAAATCCACGTAGAATTTTTTATCAACGTCCCTTGTATTCAACAGGAAAACAGAAAATATTTTCTGATCTCGAACTGTTTGGTACTGTGTTGTCTGTAGAATTGATTTGTATTTCTAGAACTAGATAATCTTATTGCTTTAATTTATTTTATTTTTACCCTGAAAGACAAGGACAGAGTACACATTAGAGGTCCTAGATGTATAGGTAATACGTTTGTCCATTTTATACTGTGAGACAGAAAATTACTTGGGTCGGACTACTTATGCCTTTGTTTTACAGAGGTTTTGATTCATTAGGGCGCAGACAGTATCATGTTGTCCTTTACTGAACTAAAAGTAAAACTGCCAAAAAAAATCCCCTTTTGTTCTGCTGCTGAGGAACACTGTGGGCTGCCAAATCCTGACAGTCTGAGTCACCACAATTGTAATAAAGTGTTTGTACTTCGGCGGTTGCTGTTATTCAGTGTCTTCTAATTTATTCATAAGGCAAAGGGACACCTACAGGTTTAAAATACTACTTTTTAAAGAAATATTCCATGTTTATACAGAAATAGCATTTGTCAACAGGGAATTAAAAACACTGTGGTAACACTTCAAAGGTTCTAAGCAGTAAATGGTTAATCTTTAACAATAAGAAATGTACTTATATACATATATTTAACAAACTCCATGTTTCATCTAAGAGCAATGCTAGACTTCAAAAAATGATGGGATTATTTTAAACTCCTTACTGAACTCTGCTGTTTTGGCCATCTGATCTGACCTGATAATGATCTGATAACCAGGGAGACTGCTTCCTTCCTAGAAAAAAGAAACGCAAAAAAATGGTTTTAAGGACAGGGCCTCTGATCCTGGAAATGCTTATGTACATTTTAGCTTTGAAGTGTGGGCTGTGACCCAGTAAGCATAGCTCATGTAATTGAATTCAGTTGTTTTCAGCATCACTTCCAAACAAAGTGGTCGAGTTTGAGTTCTAGTAGTCAAATTAAGTTGTAATAGCCAAATAAAACTCGGAATGAATGCGCATAAAGAGCTGAAGGAAAGCAGGGTGGCTGTGACTCAGCGGTGGTACCTGTAAGGCTGACAGGTGTGTTCCCAGACTCACGGCAGCTGTCCTGCCCGTGGCCATGTGCACACTGTGGTGGTCTGGCCATGGGTCCTGCTGCCTGTGCTTGGGTGGGAGATGGGAGGACTTACAAATGCTTGATCCCATCACTTGTGCATGGGGAGGAGGTGGGTTTCTTTATAATTTCTCAATACTGTAGCTGTTTATGGATGTGAGTCCTCATATTGTCTAGTATCAGTTATTGGGGCAGGAACAATGATTCCTTTCTTTCCATTGATAAAATAACAGTAAGGCTTTTATTCCTGATACACAGGGAATACTGTGTGTCATTTACCTTTCCCTAACATTGAGCTAATGAAATTTCCACAGTTCTCTCTCAAAAAAAGTGCCAAATTTACTAAACTGGATTATTACTAACTTTCCCTGATTCCATCTTGTAGAGCTGCTGAAGAAAAGGATCGAGGTGGGTGTGGGTGATAGACACTGGGGCAGTGTGGGACACATGGAAATTCTTGCAGCACAAAGTACTATAATTTTATTTGCTGCTCAGTGTCATACGATCACTACAGCTGTTTCCCAAAGAAGAGGTTTGCCTGCTATTGACAGGACATTCAGACAAAGGAAGGAGATGGTAGCTAAGCAAATGCAAATATATTGCTTGCCTTCTATCCTTTGGTTTTTAATACGTGCTCTAGTGATGAGTTCAGCGTGAAACACTCAGTGACATGTAATTATATATGCATTAAGTGGAAGTTGATTCATGATGTCCCTCTTGAGTACCTATCCATAATTTGCTGAGGTGGGGATGCGAGAGGAGCAGCACAGCTCTGAGCTGCTGAATTCATGGGGCACTGCAGTCCCGCTCTGCTGCTGACTTCTTTTCTCCTTTTTTTTTTGCCCATAAAAGGAGAAAAGTGCTGCCATATGACTCGCTTTAGAGAGAATCACAAGATGAGGTTGGGGCCGGAGGGAGGAGGAGCTGGGGTGGTGGGAGGGAAGTTATTCAGGTAGCTTTGTTTCTTGTACATGGTATAAAACAGTCTGCTTTCTTGTGTTTGATGTGGTATTACTAGCAAAATATGTGGTAGTATTTCCTTCAACTGACATTGAAATCAAACATTTAATTCTTATAATAACAACTTCTTTTTTCTTTTCTTTTTTTTTTTATTTTCTGCATGAGAGATTCTGAAGGGAAAGGATATAAATGAGTTTGGAAAGGAGATAACTTCAGTTCTGAGGGATTAGGCTATCCTCCAAACCTGCAGACACTTTCCTGCTGGTTGTTAAGGAATGACTGTATGTGGTATTCTCCCATCTTGTGCCAGTGACTGTAGGTAGGCATGCCTGAATTCATTGCCTAATTTTGCACTGTTGAAAAGCTTCATTTTCAGTTTTTCCAGAAAACAGGCTGATTGGGTGATCCTCTGAAGACTGCTCAGAGATCAAATCTGGACAACTCTATGTGCCTTTTCACAAAGTCCTTGAGCTCTCTTACTCTGCAGTCCCACAGTGACTTTCAGTGTACAATAAAGCAAGAGTTGCCTGACTTCCTTTGATATATTCTGACAAAAAGCACAGCCCTCTCACTGACAAGGGTCACAGTTTCTCCACAGAGTGAAGGCAGTTAGCAGCTCTGAATGAGTTCTGCCCGGTTTCTGGCATGGGTTACTAGGTAGTGTTTGATGGGCTTCTGATTCTACATCAGAGTACACAGCAAGCACCAGGATGGTCAACTCCAACCATGCTGCCAGCTAAAGTCCTGTGTGTGTGTTCAAAGCCATCTCTGAGTCAATGATTCACAGTATTGATCAGCTTGGGTTTAGTCAGCCTTGCGTGTTCCCTTTATTTACTGATGCTGTGAAGCGATTTGACATGGGGGCATATAAATCAGCTGTCTCTCTTCTTGCTCAGTCCAATACAAGATGTTTTAGAAATCACAGCAAAATGGATGTGTCTATGCAAACCAGACTTTTGTCTTTGACAACGACAAAAAATGGAGATCTTTGACCCAAACGTTCACTTTCATATGAAGTGAAGCATTTTGTGGAGTCCAGAGGGAGCTGGAGAAAATTAATATCTTAGTAATGAACAGTCATTTCTTACATTTCACAGCATCACCCTTTTCTAGTGTCACTGTAGGTATCCTGGGAACAGAGCAAAAGGACCATACTAATTATGGATCTGAAGTAATTTTTTCTTTTTTTTCTCTAGCTGTTGGTTTTTGGGGTTTTTTACATCAGAACTAGGATGTAGGCCAAGATCTGTGAAAAACAGATGTCTGTCTCATGCCTGCAGTGTTATCATCACTGGGTTTTAATAAATTTGTTACTTCACATATGTGGGTGGGTTTTTGTTGTGTTGTAGACTTTTGGTTGTTTTTCTTGAAAGATCTGATGGTTTTATGGTTTATTGGAGTGATGGTCTTTAGTTGAGTATTGATGTCACTGTTGAGATATATTTGTCATCTTTTCATCTCTTTGGAAGACTGAAATTGTACCTGTACCTCTACCAAGGCACTGCAATTAAAGTATTCACAGGTAAATCAGTGTGGGAGTTCATCTGGGACTATTACCTTGGAGCAGATGGTTATCAGGTGGATTATTAGGTGGACTCACCGGACCAGATTGGCAGCTGGTATTCCAACAGTTATAAATGGGTGCTTAAGGTTTTACAGAGTAATAAGTAGTTTTGTCAATGCTGAGGTGAGTTAACCCTGGTTGCATGGCAGGTGCCCACCAAAGCTGCTCTGTCACTGCCCTCCTCAGCTGGGCAGGGAAGAGAAAACATAGTGAAAAGCTTGTGGATTGAGATGAGGGCAGAGAGAGATCCTTCACCAGTGACTGTCATGGGCAAAACAGACTCCACTTGGGGAAGTTAAACTTATTACCAATCATATCAGAGTAGGATAATGTGAAATAAACCCGAATCTTAAAACACCTTCTCCCCACCCCACTCTTCTTCCTGTGCTCAACTTCACTCTCAAATTCTCTACTTCTTTCCCTCAAGCAACGTAGGCAGATGGAGAATGGAGGTTGCAGTCAGTTCAGCCCACCTTTGCCACTCTTTCCTCCTCACATTCTTCCTCTTCTCCAGCATGAGGTCCCTCCCACAGGAGACAGTCCATCATGAACTTTTCTAACATGAGTCTTTTCCATGGCCTGCAGTTCTTCATGAAGTGCTCCAATGTGATCTCTTCCATGGGATGCAGTCCTTCAGGAACAGGCTGCTCCAGTGTTGGTGCCTCACGGGGTCATAAGTCCTGCCAGCAAACCTGCTCCAGTGTGGGTTCCTCTCTCCATGGGGCCACAGGTCCTGCCAGGAGCCTGCTCAAGCAGGGCTTACCACAGAGTCACAGCCTCCTTTGGGCATCTACCACCTCCACTGTGGGGTCCTCCATGGGCTGCAGGTGGATCTCTGCTGCACTGTGAGCCTCCACAGGCTGCAGGTGGATTTCTGCTCCCCCATTCCCTCCATGGGCTGCAGGGACACAGCTGCCTCACCACAGGGGCACCAGGGGCTGCAGGGGAATCTCTGCTCCAGCACCTGGAGCACCTCCTGCCCCTCCTGCACTGACCTTAGGTCTGCAGGGATGTTGCCCTCATGCTCTCATTTCTCTCTTTGGCTGCTGTTTTGCCGCAGTTTTTCTCACCCTTCTTAACTCTGTTATCCCAGAGGTGCTGCCACCATCACTGATGGGTTCGGCCTTGGCCAGTGGTGAGTTGTGTCATCCCATCCTGTTCCCCTTTACTGCCCTCTCCACTACCAAAACCTTGCCATGGAAACCCAGTACACAATACTGTTGCACTTAAGAGTACAAGGTAAGGAGTTAGGACTGAAGATGATGATCTGTAGGTCAGTAGTTGTGAAAGGGTTGTATGTTTTTGTACTGTCAGGATGATTTTTCAGTCCCCTATGACACTGCATAATCACGTCTATACAAAGTTTTACATACAGTAATTCTTGCCAAGTACAACATTTACATCCAGATTTGCACCACAGTAGTTGTGTTTTCCTTTGGAAAGTTTTATGTGCCTCTCTTGTGTTCACAAGAACTTCTTGTTTGTGTTCCTTTTTGTGCAAAATCAGGGTAAATGTTTTCAATTCAGGTTTGCATGAATTTTTTTAAGTAATTAATTTGGGATTTCTGACTTAGACAAAATAAATTTGTGAAGACATATATAACTTTGTGAATTATTGGAAAAACACAACAGATTTGTTCATAAAATGCTGATCTTGTAAGATGAATTTCTTCCTTACCCATCACCCTGATGTGGGTGAAGTTTGGAGAAGCAGAGTCTCAGCTGTGCATTAGGATGCTGCTGATAGAGCTATGCCCGCTTTATACCAGCTGACAGTCAGGGCCAGTGTTCTACTGGCAGCAGTCCAGGCTTGCTGAAATTAGGAAATCAGATGCTCATGTTCAGTCCATCTGAACACATTAAAAAGCTCCAAAACCTAGAGATTGCAAATTTTCGTGTGTACTGCATATGATACTCTTGGAAACACAAATGCTCAGCTGTTTCATGATTGCGTGGTTCTGTTCTCCTGATTTGAAAGCAACAACCATGTAGGTGAGGGTGACCTGTCAATTTTGAAATGCACTTGGCTGATTATGGAATTAACTTCTAAAAATGATGTTCTCCAGAAGCAACTGGGTACTGTATTTCTGATGCATGTTCATAGTAGGAACTAAATAAGGAGCATATGTGGCATACGACTCTACTGTTACATTTTTAGTACTGCTCATGACACCATTTTGTTCTGTGCCAACTAACACTCTCCCAGATAATGCCCAAGCGTAGTTCTGGGGTTAGAAGAGATGATGGACCGTTTCCAAAAGGCTGTTTGGATCTGGCCGGGCTGTATGGAGGAATAGGATTTTAGTTGTCCAGCTACAAACTGTAACATGTTTGCTGGTTCCAAGCCCAGACCGTGGCTGTGTGCCCTGGTCTGTTTTATTTTCTGACATATATGTGGCCATAGATCCTGCTTTCCAGGAAGCTGGGATTCAGCAGCTTCTTTGGGAAGGCAATAGCAGCGTTGTTGTTCTGTGCTTAGGAAGGTAGAAGAAAAATTCTTTCAAGCTTGGAAGTCAGAAGCTGTCTGGAAAGCAGGAAAAATAAGCCAGAGCAACTTAAAATCATAGAATAATTGAGTTTCATATTTTTTTTATAGGACGGGCCCCAGGGAATACACAAGTATAATCAGCCATTTTGAAAGTACTTGTTTAAAAAAATAATATATTTGAAGAATTATGGCCTGGCATTTTAAATCAGAATGAATAAACTGAATGTAAGCAGATGGCATCTACAGAGTCCTCAACCAGAGGATGTATATCCTGGCAGTAGAGTAAAATTTATCCCTGACCTAGGCTTTGCCTTCTGTTAGCTAAAGGAGCAGTAGCAACATGCTTGTGCAAACCTGAGTTGGCATGGTCCTTAGCTTTTCCCTGGGGAATCCCTGTCTTAAGCAGATGTCTCAGCCTTCTTCTTCTAATTGTCTGTTTGCCTCCTGTCAAGGAGGTGCAAGTCTAACCTTATATTTAACAAAAACTGTAGGGTGTGAAGTTTTGTGTGTGGGTGCTTTTTTTCTTTAAGCAGTGTTAAAGCTATTAGCATCCTAATGACTTAACAGTGTCTGGTCCAACAGACAGCTCAGGGGTTGACTCCAGTCCGTGGAGCACAGCCATCTGTCTCACCACCTCGCTTCTACAGGACATGAGGAATAGCTGTTGGGATGGCATTCCTGGTAACCTTGTCGTGTATTCCTCCACCTGGAAGTGGTCCAGATATCAGAAACTGAGCTCTCAGTCCCCACACCGACAGTGACAGGCGAAGTGCCATTCCTGGGCTGGGAATTCCTGGTGCAGTTTGTGCTTTGAGGGTTGTGCAGGGAGAGAATCAGAAGCTCAGGTCAGGATGCTGTAAGGATGAGCTGCCCTGAATTACCTGTATTGCCACTGACATCTCGCATTTTTCTGCATAATATTTAAATAGTACCAGCTTGGTAGTAGAGGTTTTAATGACTCTGTGCTTTTTCAGTTTATACATAGATAAGTGTATTCAGCTGCTGCTCCTTTTTCTGTATTTTAAATCAGAATAGAATTCATTGCTTCATTTTGGAACTTGTACTTTCTATTTCTTGAGTAAATGACTTCTAAAACATGAAATAATGTTGTGGTTGCATAGTTAGGATTGAGAGTTTGGCCTCTGACACACACTTCATCTCATTTAACTCTTCTCTTTTGCCTTTGAATTGCAACATTATGTAGTCCATTCTGTAATGCAGCTTCACTTAACTCTTTATTTCCAAATAGAATTAATTTAACATCTTTGCTATTTATGCTTTGTTGAATACTGATCATGCAGCCTTAATTATTTCTTACACAGCAGGAAACTTTCAAAATAGCAGCTGTGTTTTTCCTTAAGTCAAATTGGTTGTGAACTACGACTGCTCAAATCCCTGGGTGGATAATAAGCTTTACTCCCAGCAGGTCCCCCAGACTACTACGCTGAGGGAACCGAACTCACTCCCATGTTTCATTGTATAAATGCATTTTAACTAGGAATAAATTGACTTGCTGGATCTTACCAAAATAGTAAAAGAGAATTTTCTCTTCACTGTTAATATATGATGGTTTGCCTCCTTGTTAATATCCTTCCCTTAAAGCAGCATTAAGGTTTTTACGAAAGTTTCCAGAGTGCCTTATTTATTTCAGTCCATTTTTATCAGGCTGGTGTTTAAGAAAAGATCGCTTTCTTTCTGACTCCCAAATTCTCCCAAGAGCAAGAGCAGTTGCTCATAAATATCTTTCTTCACCCTGTGGTTAAGTCCCAGTGTTGTAAGAAGTATCTTGATATTCAGTTATTTTCTAAACACGTTAAAGTGTTGTTCCTCTTCATTCCCCTCAGCTTTCCTATGGAAAACTCTGATCTCAATCTTGGGATGTTTATCTCCACTTTTAAAGGAATATTTTAAAGACACGAAACAAACTTTTCAGAGTAGTTTATCCTCTTTCCCTTCCATGGCATTGACTTTCCCACTCGATGACATCTCTCTCAGTCTAAATGTGACACCTCAATGAACTTGCCTTGCAGCCCATTCCGTGCAGTTATTGCTCACAAACAAGAAATGCTTCCTGGCATCTGTTCGTAGTCTTTTTTAAATGCCCATTTCATACCTGCTAATCAGATTAACCCTGTGAATTACACTGACATTGTTTTTACATCCCATTTGATTTTGTGTTTGATTTTGTTTTATACTGAAAGAAATTTAGATATCTAAGATAATTTTTAGAAGGTTAAAAAGCAGACTTCCAGAAGGCTGTGTGTATTTGATTAAAAATCTAAGTCGGTCCTAGTTGCTACTTAAATTGTGCTGAGGGATAACTATTCTGTGTAAGTTGCAGATGTTTTGTAATTTTATAATTCAGCTGAACAGGAGGTTCTCCTTGATAGTTGGTGGGTTTTTGTTTCCAAAATTTAGTTTTTCTATATAAATGTAATTAGTGCTGGAATTCCAGAGTCTTTCGGACCTGTCACTTTTGTTGTTGTTGGGTCAGAAGGGAAAGGGACGTGTTTTCTTACATCTTCAAGCAGTAAATGCTGTACAAAACAACGGTATTTAGAGCTGGGTTTTGCAGCCCTGTGGCACTGGAGGGTCAGAAGTTGTCTCTGACTGTATCTCTGCTCTGAGGGAAAGGGCAGGTTTCTGCGTTCTGTGAGGTGCTGCCAATCCTTTCCCTGTCCTGAGGTGTTCCTGCAACAGCAGTTCACTGTCCTGGTGTGTGGTAGTATGAAATTAATTGACCTTTGGCTCTGGGAGTAATGCACACTAGAAGACACCTTGCAGAGTACTCTTTGCTTTGGAAAACAGGGAAGTTGTTCTCAATTGAAGGCATTTAAGTAACTTTTCTGATTTTTACTCAGTAATTAAAACAGTTTCATTAATCCGTTTAAATAAATTTTAACATCCACAGATTGCATCCTGTGTCTAAGTATCAGGAAGGCTCTGGATCATCTTCAACAAGGTAAGAATCAACTCTGGGACTTTCAGACTTGCTCAGAACAGCTGTCGAGCAGATTGGAAGGTCATCAGTGATAAATGAACACTCAGGCCCCCTTGAATGCCACCCTTTATGTAGTTTTACTGTTGCACCTCACTGATGCTTTCAGAATGCTGTCTGGGCATCATATTCTCGCCTTGAGGTTTTTATTTGTTTGCTTTTCTTATTATAGAATAACAATTGAGAATTCTTCTTCCCATGTACTTTTTTCATTTACTCCACTGTTTGTTTTGAGTTGTTTCACTGTTATTGTTCTGGTCTGTGTAAACCCTTGGGACAGAATTGGCTTAGGCAGAGAGCGGGATTTGTTCACATCCCTTTTGAAGTCCTGGTTCTGTGATTTTTATGGGTCTTCTACAGCCTTTTTTTTTTTTTTTTTCCAAATCTTGACCGAGTTTCCATCAAACTGTCTGAAATATAAGTTGTAAATACCATGCATTGCTACAGAACTGAAGAGAATTTGCAGCCAGCAGCAAAATAAAGCAATGCTAAAAAAAACAAAAAGTTTTTCCCCTAGAGAAAGGGAGTTTCCTGACTTGACCAGCTACTAATTGGTACAAAGATTTGTTTACACAGAGGAGCTGTTGTTAATTAGTTCCCTGTGTGGGTGTTCTACTTGGGAAATTAGTGTAACATTTTGATACAATTTAATCTGCTTTTACAATGAATTGTTACAATTTGCAGTAAGGAAAGTATTTTTAGAAAAAAATCCCAATCTGCGCTGCACCAACCCTGAGTTTCAAAAGATAATTCCTCTTTAGGCAGCAATCAAGGTTGCTACTTTGAAATTCAATGAATAAAATTCCATAATTAGTTTAAACGCAGTTTTTTAGTCACATATTTATAAATATAGCTGCAGAAACACAACTGTGTGTTTTTCAAAGCCAAAAGTTAATTAAGCTGATTTATGGACTGGATGGCTTGACCTCTGAGGTTGTGAGGATAGTGAAACTGAATATTTGGGAAGAGTATTTGTGGAGTGACATTAACATTATTGAGGTTACGGTTGAAACGGAAGTTGACTTCCAAGCTTTTCTGTAGTGGATTTATTGTCCTTGTTACCTTCACCTTTATTCTGGGAGCCAGCTTGCATCTCTCTTAAGTTATTTTATTTAGAGAGTTGAAACAGTAACTTTAAAATATCTGTCCATATAGAACCTTATGAAGGAGCTGGTCCCCTTGTTTTTCTGGTGGCTTTCCCTGCCCCAGCACTTGCAAAATGAAATGATCACTTTGGGCATTTAAATTACCTTCATTATTTCAGTAGTTTCAAAAGATTGGAAAATTAATTTCTGAACTTAGAACTGCTTTAACTGGACTTTTTTCAATATAAATATTGTTTTAAATAAATATAGCCTTTATAGTAAATTGCTAAATGTTTTGGAAGTGTATTCCCATTTCTAGGATTTCATTATTATATCTTTTAATTCTTAATATAATGCATACCATTAGCAGTGCACATTATTTTCCTTTGGCTGTACCAGTATTGGCAACAGCTCATTATAAAATCCAACTTAAATTGAATCTGTTCAGCAGAATTATACAGGATAAAATTCAGTTTGAATACCTAATCATTTCAACCCAGCTGCATTTTTTAATGGTATTGCTACAAAAATTTTTGGATGTTGCAAATGTCACTTTGAATAGAATAATTTCCATTTCTCATGGAAATGTCTTTTTTAAACTAGAAAGCTTCATGGCAAAATTGAGATAGGGAAGAGCAAAGTGATCCTAAGTGTAATCTTGAATGTTTTTCATGACAGACGGACGTTGAATGTTTAGCATCACCTCTTTGGATTTTTGAATGTGAATTGGAACCACTGTGTTTCTAGGTAAGACATAACCAAGTGTGTGCATGAAGTATCCCCTTCCTTTTATATGTGAATTGTGAGACAGCTAAAGAGTGCAATATGCTGGACTTTGCTGTGTGCAGTGTTTATGTATTTGTTGAATGAGTCCAATGTTATTTGCGATTTTAAATACTAATAGTTCATTTGTCCTAAATTTCTATGTTCCCTGAAACCACACCAGCCACTCCATATGGTCAATATATGTATAATGAATTTTGTGTTCAGGTGTATAATTTTTCTGTTAGCTCATTGCCATCTGGAGGGGTAGGTGAGTCCTGTCTGCCCCTTCTTGTGCATCAACACCTTCATTCAGCAGGATATGCTGGTTTAGGGCATTTGCTGCTGAAAATCTGTGGGATTGCAAAGGCTTCCCAGAGGATTACTTTCCATCAGTTTAGACCTCTGCATCAGCTCACTACAGATTCACACAAGTGCTGGTGTCAGTGCAAGGGAATCAGTGCCAGTACCTGCAGCAACAAATTGTTTTATTGGCTTTAAACTTCTTATTTCTCTCTGCTCCAAGAAAAGGGTTGATACATGAGGAAGACTATGAAGGGGTTGTGAATAGCTGCAGACTTCAATAGCTGAGGAGGAAGCAGAGGGTGATAGAGATGAACTGGAAGGTTTTGATCTGTAGATGTAATTAAAGGAAAATTTGTCACTGAAGATTACCTTCTTAGTGAAATACTAGAGGTCATGCCAATCTGGCTTCTTGTGTTTTCTACATGGATTCTAGGGACCAGAAGGGAGATCTCTGTCACACTTCACACACAGCTGAGCTGTGGTCAGGCACTGCTGTGGGGCTGACAGTCACACACATCAGTTCTGGTGGTTATGACCCAAACAGTGCTGTTTGGCAGCCCTTCCTGCACTCCTGGGAAATGTGAAGCAGACAGGACATTTGACCTGGAGCTCTTACAGCATGTAACACTTAAAATCTGAAAGGCAATAGTATCTTAACTGTATTGTGGGTAGAAAAACTGTGTGAGATGGTGACTCTCATCCAGTAGTTTCTTGGAGAGGTGGAAGCTATTGAGTATGGAAAGGATTCTTTAAGCTAACCCTGGTTTGGTAACAGTGAGTGCTGTCATTAATTCAGCTTGCTGTGAGAGGCATCCAACAAGTGGTGCTGTGGGCAAAAGACCACAAAAACTTCTATTTGTTGCAGTTGAAAACGAGAACAACAGGGCAGCAGCCTGACTGGGCTTCTGTCCAAGCTGATTCACAGTACCCAGGTGAAGCCAGGGCAGTCTGTCAAAATAAAGGTGTTTGCTGGTCATGTGGAGGTTTGTTCAAAAGAAATAAAGCCACCTGCAGAGGTGGAAGATGTAGAGATTCATCACTTTAAGGTCACAAAGGATGTGGAACTGGTGTAGCTGACAGTGATATTCCTATTTCATTTCATTGGATGGGTGAACAAACCCAGGTCCAGGGGAGAAGGTGGATGGGAGGGGTGGCAGGAGAGATTCAAGATGAAAGGCTGCAATCAGAGCTTTGACAATTTCTGCAGGGTAGAAAATTATTCTCTGTGTTTTAAACTACTGATGTGAGCTTGTAAGGACTGTATACACAACCAGCAAAGCTATTTTGCTTATTTTATTTTTAGGTTTTATTTTCCCCTTTAAAAGAGCTTCCAACCTTCTATTTTGTTACAGTCATATGGGATTTGAAATAGGAATTATGTATATGACATACCTATTACGTTTTATAATAGCATTTCAAGTAAAATTAATGGCCCAGGACAATCCTTCTGAGCCAGAGAGGAGACAGTCTCAAAAATGAGCGCTCAGCATGTGTTTATCCACTTCAGTGGGACTGGGATGAGCTGAAGGAAGATCTTAGAGAGAGGACAAGTAGAATGAATAGAAAGAATAAAAGGAAAAATGGTAGGAGTGGAAATGAATACTCTTGAGGTATCAGAAGAAACAGGAAGTGAGGAGAGAAAAAAAGGTAATGAAATGAGGAAATAAAGATTTGTTAAATTATTATTTAATATTTATTCCATAGAAAGTTAATAGGACTACAGCAAGATTCACTGTTTTTATTAAGTTCACTGGTAGAAAATAATAAACTGGTAGGAATTACACCTGGTAAGAAAATTAATGTTTTCTTTTACCTGATATATTTGTGAAGTCACTGTTTGCTATTAGAGATCTTCTGCAGTTAAGACTTTTTTTTTTTCAAAATGAAACCCTTAAATATGACTTTACTGATCTTAAAGACTGATTTTTTTTCAAACTGACAAAATACAAGCTGTAGAAGCATATGAAGTTTTTTTTTTGTAAAAGGAAAGGTTCTGAAAATCAAATCTTAATATAAAAGTGACAAAGCAATAATAAATTTTAAGTACTAATGCAACAGAAGCATTCTCTGTGCTCTTAGCTGTGAGCTGTTTGAGCTGTGCTGGGAATTTTGCATGATAAGGTTTTCACTTCTGTCAGTGCAAAGAGAAAGATTGAATCCTGTAGACCGTTTTTAAAATGGCCAGTATCCCCTACAACTTTTGAAAATTATGACATGACTTACTGCTTTAGTTTTCCAGAGTTTAAGTGTTCTTACCAGATTAAATAATTGTGTAACTGTTTTCAGAAGCGTTTTGTGTGTATAGGCATATGGTGATATATTGCTGTTGTTTTTTAAATGACCTTGGGAACAGGAGAATATAGGGTGGGAAGAGAGTAAGCTAGTTTTCATTTTCAGTTTTCTGTTTTCTAAGAATATGTTGGAAAGTTTCTTAATTAAGTAATATCATAATAGACATAAGTTGGAAGATGAACTATCATGATTATATTCAGGTCTTCACATGGTAAGCATGTTCTTAAAATAGCAACTGCCTGGCAAGAATTCGGCATCATTTTCTACCAAAAGTAGAGTGAACTGTTAAGATGAAGTTAGCAATGCAGGGAGAGCAAGATCAAACATTTAACCTAATCCAAACAATTAAGTTGGATGCCTGAAGGAGGCTTCACTAACTGCTTAAGGATTGATGTTAAGTGCCAGAATTAATATCTAAAGCTGAATCTCTGGAGTGAATTTGTACTTCACACACAAATGTGTCCTTGGTTTACCTTAGGCCATGGTAACTTACTAACATCTCAGCTATCTTGGTAAAATGAGGAGTACTGTGGTCGTAGAACTTCAGAATGCATTTCAGACATTTTTTAGAAAGTAATTAAAAGTTTATAAACAACATGATAATTTTTCATGCCTGTTGCTGTGCAGTTTTTGAGTCTGTTTTTGGCGTACCATATAATGAAGTTTTTAACACAGACGTCTAGTAAATTCATTGCCAGGTATTCTACAGATACAATGCATAAATATGTTTCAGGGAGAACTATGAAGAAAAGTACTGTGGTAACTGTAAAGGGTTGCCTTGTATTGTTGGCCAGATGTGTTTTCCCAAGAACTGGGCACACGCTCAATCTGGAATTCAGTTTTACGCCAGATTTTGCTCTGTAGTGCTAGACTGTGACTCAGTCAGAGCCTAAAATTAAAATGCTTTTCCTGAGTTTTACATCCTCAAAGAAGGATGGTTTTCCAGCAGGTGTTAATGATGAGGTGTCTGCTAATTTATAGACATGTCCATGAAACTTCATGAAGTTTTTGAAATTAATGGTAAAATTTTTCAAAGGTAGCAAAAGACACAAACTCAGTGATTTCTTCTGAAACAAAGGCTCTAATTTTGCACCAATAGGAAAAAATAAGGCCTTGTATTATCTCTTTTTTAATAAAAAAGTCTTTCAAATATATTTTTCTTTCATGAAAAAAATTGCAAGCCCTTTTTTTGCAATGTTCACCTTCATTAACACAACTTGCTGACTTCCTTCCTCAGCTGCAGTTCTTCCTACACTCAGAGGTCAGAAGAGAGCAAGATCAACAAGCCACACATCTGTCTGTCTCTCTTTCCAACTGGAACAAAGAAACAATTTTTTTAATGGCTTTTTGAGTTAATTGTAAACAATTTGGTTTTGGAGTCGCTGACTTGCAGCAAATGTTTGTCGTAGGCGGATGTAGGGAAAAAGGACTATGTCCTAATGCAATTCCTCTGTGGCCAGCAAGGAGAAAAAATCACTTAAAAAAAAAAAGAAAAGGAATGTCTTGCTCCTTGTAGCATTGAAGTATGCTGAGAATGTTGAGTGCATATATAGGACATTTCACAAGCTTAAAATATAGGCTTTGATGTGGAGGAGAGACAGAAGTACTTGTTCATTTAATTTTCCTGTAATCTTATATACAGTAATACTGATTTTTCCACCTCCCTTTACTTTCAGGAACTGTTTATGTATGAACAAATTGACAGTGATAAAAGGCCAGGGACAAACAATAGGAGTGGGGGAAAACTATTTTAAAATGAGAGTTCTGTTCTAATACTTTTCTATGGTATTTATATTGTTTCTAAAGACATTTTTCCAATAAAAAATTGTAAAAATCCCAAATTTACAGTCATTAACCCTTAATTAATATTTTGAAAACAAATCCTTTAATTAGCAAAATGCAGTAGTTTTTTTACTTTCCCAATTGTTGTAATCTTTGTTACTCTCTAGAATCAGGTAGCATCAGTATGTCTAAATTATTAGAATTATTTTTTTTTTTAAGTGTTTTATCTAAAGTAAACACCTGGTGTGACTTTTATACTTTTACACTTCACAACAGGAAATACTAGACTTGTTGATTTACAGCACTTCTGAAACTCCAGCTACTTATAAAATACCTTGCTGTAGTTTTATGTGTCTTAATTTGAACTCACTAAATTGCTCCCGTGTTTTGGTTGCTTTGTTTAATAGGTTTGTCATGATGGTTTTATTTCTCACCTGACCATCCTTGCTAAATATTTGCAAATGTCTTGAGCTGAAAAGTAAATGGCTAATGCTGTTTGGAATGATGCCAAAGCTTCTGACAAAATTGAATAAAATGAATCATTCAAAGGAAATGTTTTCCATCAATTTGTTTGTAGGAGGTAAAGTGTTCTGTATTATGATTATTTTTTGTCAAAATTAGGTGTTTGGGTTGCTAATGCCACTTAGTGGATATCTGCCTTAACTGCAGCCTTTCCGAAGCCAAATCAGGTGCCAGACAGCTCTCTTGATTTGTATATTGGAGTTTTCCTCCTGCCTAGAATATGTTGACTGTAGCATGTTTTTGAGAAACTTTTAATTATTAGGTGCATTTTAAGAAGTTTATTACAGCTAGTTCAGTTTTTGAATTAAATGTATTAAAATGTAGGAATTATTTTTTATGGAATTTTAAATTTAGAGGAAAATAAGGATCTTATTTGCATATTTAATTTGATTTTAAACATTAAACAACAGTCTTGGTCACTTTGCACTGATTCTTTAGGTTAATGCAATATTAATTGATAGTAAGGTGATGATTTTGGTGGTTTAGGCAATGCTTCATTTTAGCCCTTATAGTTGGAAGATAGTTGGAACAAGCTCATAGTTCAAGAACTGAATCAAAGAGTTGAAAGCAGTGAGTGCCTGTCTGAAAGTAGTGAGCGCCTCACTGAAAGTAGTGAGCGCCTCTTGTTGGGTGTATCCAAAACGGGAGTGTAGGACTGGGATAGGCCCTGCTGTAGTTGGACTTTTTCAGGCTTGAAGTAACTGGTTAGAGCAGAGTACAAATAATGCCCAGGTTGTGGGTTTGATCCCCTGTATGGGCCATTCACTTCAGAGCTGGACTCAGTGATCCTCGCGGATCCCTTCCAACTCTGAATATTCTGTGATTCTGCAGTTCTCCCTCGGAAGATCAGAAAGGTGAAATAGACACCAAATGTCTGTTCTACCACCATGGTTGAAAGTTATCATTTCCTAACTATGTTCTTTTAATAAAGACTGTTTTTTGCTAAGTAGTTTGGATGTAGTAGTAATAACTTGGTGTATTTGATACAAAATTTTAATATATTAAAAAAATCCACCTTTTATCTGATACCTATATATATACATATATAATCTATATTGGGGTTTTTTCCTAATATTAATGTTTCCAAAAAAAAATCTAGTCTATAATAAAAGAATATCATCCTTTTTGCAATTAAAAAGCTTTTTTTTATGGAAAAGTTTTTTTGCACTTTTGAAATACATGTTGATGTAGGTCTTTCAATTTCTTTTCAGTCCGTAAGCTCTGTTCTTTTAACTTTTTTTTGACCTCAGTAAGTTTCCATTATTTCCCATCAACCCTGATAATCTTCAGTCACTAAGTATTTTTTTACCTAATCCATCAGGCTTTTCTGAAGTTTTCGTTTATGCTGTTTTTATTAGTAAATCAGTTGAATGATTTGCAACTAAAATAGTAATTAGCTCAGAGAAGAATAAACAAAAATTCAGTTTCCAGACATGTCTCAGTGCTGTATTACAGACTGGTTAAATTAATGATGAAGATTGAAAGACAATACAAAGACTTTTATTGGCTTAAATAACAATATTTTTTAGAAATTTTCTTATCTTCTATTTATTTGCAATGAAATTAGGAATAATTGCAGGGTTTTATCTGCCATCTGCCATCCTCCAGAGAAATCACGATATCTTAAGTCATGAGCTAAGAGGAACCCTACCTCTAGGACTCTTGTTAGTGCAGCTGAAGTCACCCAGGTGTTCCTCCTGCCCATAGACGGCTTTCCGTCACCAAACAGAAAGCTTTGGTTAACTGAGTTTAATCTTTTGATTTTGTTACAGTTTTAATCTTGATATAGCTAACATTTTTTTCTGTAATAAGCAGCCAGTTCTCAGTTCTTGGTTAAATAAGCTCATTTGCAAGTCCCTGTGTACATGTACACGGTGGGTGTTTGCATGTCTGCATGTGTAGGTTTTACAAAATTTAAGTTTTTCAACAAAGTTTTAAAATATTTTTACATTCCCTATTTAAATAGTTGTTATAATTTGAAATTTTCTCAGAAACTAATGAATGTTGGCTTTTCAAAGATGTATTTATTATAGATGTGACTTCTGTCACCTCTAAGTGTGAATGGCAAATTCGTTACAAGTGCAAATGAAACAAGATTATGCAAAAGTAAAATTTTAAATTTTGCTCTAAACCTAAATATAGTGTATTTTCTATAGTTCCTAGTTCTAAAAGGCATGATTTGCCTTTGAAACAGGATTCAGCAAAGGAAGTAAGAAAGTCTTGGATGTGACTGCTTCCTTCCCTTTTTGATGGCAGATAACTGGCATTTTAAAGTTAGAGATCTCATCCCATGTATCTGGCTTTTAGTCAGATTACAAAACCATTTCTTCATTCTCAACTTCTAGGCGGCTTCTTAACTTCAAAAGAAATAATGTTAATCCAAACTTCTTGAAAAAGTGTAAATAAAACCAGTGTTTCTGTACAGATGAAGAAGACAGGACTGGTGCCAGAGCTGCTGTGGCACGTGGCAGATGCCGGGTGGAGATGCCGTGCTGAGAACCCTCATGGCCTGGGGGTCTCACTGTGCTAAACCTGAGCAGCCCCCATGTAATGTTCAGCCTTTGAGTGGAAATGACAGTTCTGATAATTTCAGATGCAGTCACAGTTACTCTAAGCTAAATTCTGAATTTCAACAGAAGAAAGGGAAAGTGATATAATTTGGTTTTTAGTTCTGTAATGGTCATTAGTTCTGAAATGTGGTTATTAAAATATTGTCCGGATTAGTGTGGTTTTGTTTGAGTTGTAAGAGTAGAGGAGAAGGTCATCCACTGGAAAAGGAGCTGGAGCCCATACAGAAATCCAGGGTGACCCTGCAGAGGGAGGTTGGTACTGTTGGGCTGATCTCAGCTGGTGTGAGGGCTCCGTGGCCTTTACTTAGGTGGGAAGGTGGGCTATGGAGACAGTCAGGGAACTGGTGCACCTCACTAGTAAGGAGAGGCTGAGGGAGCTGGGCCTGTTTTGCCTGAAGAGGAGAAAACTCAGAGGAGAACTCATTGGTGTGTGTAAAAGGGAAGGTGTCAAAAGGATGGACCAGGCTGTCCTTGGTGATGTCTGAGGCAATGGCAGAAACTGATGCACAGGAAGTTCCACCTGAACATGAGGAATAAATTGCTTGTGTGGGTGCCCAGGCACTGGAGCAGATTGCCCGAAGGGACTGTGGGTTGCCCAGAAGAGCTGTGGCTTGGCCTGAAGAGCTGTGGATTGCCCGGGGGGGCTGTGGTGGGCTGCCCGGAGGGGCTGTGGGTTGCCCAGCGGGGCTGTGACTTTGCCAGATCTGTGGGTTTCCTGGAGGGGCTGTGGCTTGCCCGGAGGGGCTGTGAGTTGCCCAGAGGGGCTGTGGATTTCCCGGAGGGGCTGTGGATTGCCCGGAGGGGCTGTGGCTTGCCCGGAGGGACCCACAGTGGATTGATGCCCCCGCTGGAGCTGTTCCAAGGCCTGGGGCTGTGCGGTGGCGGCCCTGCGGCAGCAGGGGGCGCTCCCGCGCCGTCCCGTCCCCGCGCTCCGGGACCGGGCGCGCTCCGCTTTCCCTGGATAATGGAGAATGGATAATGGATAATGAATAACGAGCCTCTGCAGGCTTCTGCATCCCCCGGGGCAGGCAGTGAACTGGCAGAAATGGGCCTGGGATCGCCATCCGCACTGGTCAGTCAGCAAAAAATACATACATACATACATACATACAGGAAAGTGGGAGTGGGGTATAAAGTCACTGCTGTGCATCAATTTTATTGTCTTAATAAAAAGTTATTGTGCAAATTTCATTACTATACTAGGAATGGCTTCCAGGAGCGATTAGAATTAATTACTGCAGAGCCTGCCAGGGTCAGTACATGCTTTCAATTTTCATTTACACTTACAAGAAATCTAATTTTTAATTAAAAGGATGGTTTTAATTCTGCACCATCCATAGTAGTCCCTCCCTGTTTGTCATTTTAGGCAAATAGCAGACTTCTTAATATACCCAAAAAAGTTGCAGTGGATTTAGCAGCTTATGTTGAGGCACAAGGCTTGTTTGTCAATCAGTGTAGATAAAACACATTATTTGGAAATAGATTTATTGGGAATGTGCTTCTTAAAGTATTAGGCATAATGCAGAATTAAGAATCTCTTCGTGTTTGCATCATTAAGAGGGCTAATGTGTTTGTCTATTAACACAATTTACAAGGCAGGCTCTTTTGCAGAAAAATGGCACGCACCCATTCTGCCCTGTTTGTCTTAATGAATTGAGTCTTTAATTTGAAAGTATGTACGCTAACAAAATAATATCAGAAGGATTAAGAAAATTACACAGAGTTAATTAAGAAAAAGGAGGAGTTTTATTGAAATTTATACTTTTCAGTAACTCCTGCATACTTACAGGTTAGACTAGTGTTTTGGAGAAAACCTGTTATTGTTCGGTATTCAGTCTCCTCATCCCTTAACTTGACTGTGAGAGCAGTCGTTGAAAAATTCCAGAGTTTAGCAACTTACTAAGGTGCCTTATGTTTAGTTTATAGTCTGGTATAATGATTAAATATTTTTTCCTCAGTCTTTCTGCTTACCAGTCTATCTGCATTTGTGGGATTGACTTGGTTTTTTCCTTGAGTGGAATAATTTACGTTTGTATTTACGGAATGTCTTCTGGATAATATCTTCAGTTTATAAAAGTGTTTTGAATTATGATCCTATGTTTCAGAATATTTTAATTCCCTTCTAGCTTAGTGCATATTTTCAGCCTTTATTTTCTTCTTCTCTGCCTGTCACTAATTAAAAGTATTGAACAAAACCAGATCTATACAGGAGATACTGTGTAAAAATATCATCGTCTTTTTTTTTTTTTTTTTNAAATTTCTTCGTTTTTTTTTTTTTTTTTTTTTTCTTGCCAGTAAACTGCTGACAGCTACTTTTTCAGATTCTCAGTGCTCTAGTAAATTTATGGTAGTAAATAACATTTTCTCTTTCCTCACCTCTAGTGCTTTGTCAAAGCTCCCTCTCTATATTTTTTCAATTCTGCCCTGTTCTTATACAGGTGTATTGGTTTCGGAGCCTCCGTTTTGTCTCTCTTGTCCATCAGAATAACCTGTTGTGCATTGTCTTAACTGCTGAGTTTCCTGCACTCCCTTATCCCTTAAATCAACTTTCCAAGAGACCTGTCCTTCCATGTACCTGAGATTACTGAAACTGCTTTTATGAAATCAGTTTAATTTGCTCTTAAATTTCTCCTTGTTTAGTAACCTTCTCTCCTTTTAATTTTTTGTGTTTCCATCCTTATATTAATTCTCCCTATAACTACCATAAAAGTAAAAAATAGCCTCTAGAAAGGACATTTATTACTCCAGAAGCCTGTACAGATACATGGTTAATTAATCCTCCTGAAGCTTCTTGCCCCATTCTGTTACTCATACGCCTCCATACTTCAACAGAACGTTCTTAAACACTTTCCTGGGTTAGGTGGTCTCTCAGGTTGCTGTTTTGGGATTATACCTGGTCTTTCTTTCTTTACCCTCACCCAGACACACATGGAGGTTTTTCTTTTACCTTTTTGTGAAATCTTAAATACATTTTAAAAGTATACTTCATCCTCCAGTTTATTTGTGTTGGTTTTTGGTTGTTTTTTTCCTAGTGGAACTCTTGCTATTTCCACCAACAGCCTTGTAACAGCCTTGTAATAGGTCAGCAAGTTTTCTTATTTTTGTAATGAGATACTAACTAAGACCACTGTGACACAAATAGAAATACTTTAAACTAAAAGCAGCAAATCTCTAGAAAGATCCACATTTCATCTTTAATTCCTCAAATCTTGAGCTATTGGTAAATATTGTCAGGCATAGCTGTCCTAATTCCACTAATGTCAATATCTTTGATTTAATTAACTGTCTGTTTAGTATTTTAAGATGTTCTTTAACTTCTCTCCCCTTTCCTGGGAAACAATACATGTAAAAACTGCTTCAGATCCATACCTTATAGATTATTACCCTCCAAACCATAAATACAAAATGGCAAAATGCATTATATCCTACATGCTGACACATTCAGAGCAGATCGCTAGGAAATACGCACTAAGAAATCCAGTCCCTGTAGGATTTATGTTTGACTTACTGAGATTAGATGTACTGTTTTGGCATTTATGTATTAAAATGAGAAGTAAAATAGAGAAGAAAGCTAGCATGCAAAGACTCTTATCAACTGGCACAATAAATAACTGGAAAATAAAACCACTCTAGGGAAAGTTTTTACCATAGTTGACCTAGAATATGATCACTTTCATCTTTTTTTCAGACACTTTCATTGGATTTTCTGTGAGTATAACAAAAATGCTCTGTGTGGCATAGTCAGAAGGCTGAATAATCAGCAGTCATTTACAGCAGGACCAGAAAGGACCAGGAACATTTTTTTTCCTGTTTCTGATTTTTCACCCAAGAGTTCTGTTTCTGATTCTGTGTCTAAGAACTTATCTGATCTAGCATAGATTTTTCACTCCTTATATTCACAAATGTTGAAACCAGGTACCTTCTCAAATGGTCAGATCATTAGATTTCCAAAACTGAGTATGTTCTAAGGTGGCTTATTTCCTTTCTAACTATGAATTTGGTGAGAGATGATGAGGACAAGAAAACTTTGAAGTGGAAGATGATGGTGTGGCTCTCCTACAACAGTTTGGAGGAACTAAGTCACACTCCACTTAGAACAAAATACAGTGATTTTATTTTGAAGGAAGAAATGCTCAAACCAGCCAGACCTGTCCTGTATCTTTTAAAGGTGTCTCCCTGCTGTGAAAATTGATAGAGGCTCCATTTATTGTGTACAGAGGAGTTGTGTCCCTGGTTTGTGTAAAGCATCTGTGCAGGCAACACCATATTTAGACTAAGTTAATGTAGTTATTCTATGCTCAGAAGGAGCAGAAGGATCAAAGTGCAACAATGCTTTCTTAAAATCAAATATAATTTTACTCTAATTACTTAATTAGATTCCATTCTACATTTTTGGTGGTGTTTTTTTGTTTGTCTGGTTTGTGTTTTGTTTTGTTTTGTTTTCTTATTATGACCTATGAATCAAAATCCAGATATTTTAGTTGCCTGGTTTTCATTCTTTCATGATGGCTGCTCTGACATTATATGCTTTGAAAATACACGAGTTCTGTTCAAAGGAAATTCAGGTGTGAGGGTTGGCATATAGAAAAATCCCCCTGTTGGATAAGTTTTAGGTTCATCTAAGGTAATTTTTTCTTTTTTTACCTTTTAATTTTAGAGAAACCGCAAGCCAAGCTCTGTAATCCTTGGGGCTACAGGTACTAACGTTGGCCAACTCTTTAAACTTCTTATGATTAGTGAAAAACATATTTGTCATTACAAACCATTTATTAATTCCCTTTGACTTGCATCGCTTTTTTTGTAGGTTTTAATTGTGTCCTGCAATCTACATATCAGTTAACAGCAAAAGCTCTTGGCTGGAAGTGTTGCTTAACTGTGAATTTTAATAAAATAATTATTCAAAGAAGGAATGATTCTTTTATCTTGAGTTACTTCCACCTTGAGCGACTTTCTTCTCTTATTCCACTTTTCACTTCTTTATAGCTATTTTCTGGCTTCAGGTTTTGTTGGGGTTTCTTTTTGTCTGTTTATGCTTCACCTGCCTAAGGAATGTGTGGCACTGATTTTTCTTTGCTTGCATATAGGTTGCCAATTAGTGCACTTTATGTATGTTATTTGTATTATGGAAACCTTATAAATACAGTGTTTAGAGGCCAGCATTAGGGATAATTTCTTTTTTCAGGAAAACGGACATAGCTTGCTTTCTGAAAAGGATTTGGTTATGTTTTTCTCTTATCTGTGCCTTTCTAGAGAATACTGTACATACTTGGTTATTGAATATCTTCGGAGGTTTTGTACAATTAGCACCTCAAACACAAATGTATGACTATTTTTACTTTTTTCATAGTATAACAACACATTTTTTCACGTATTTCTAGAATGAAGTCCATAGAGGAATAATACCAATTTTGAAAACTAACTGTATTTGCACAACTGAGATTATTAAATATCAGTTGTTATATTTTTCTTCATGAATGCAACTGCAGTTTATAAGATTTAAACACTTAGCAGTAAAACAAGTGAAGATAGTAATAACACCATATCCATGCAAATATTCTCAACTATAAGAAAATTGAAGAGATTATTAAAAAGAAACCTGCTGTGGAATTTGATGGGAAGAAGTAATAGAAACATGGAATCATTTAGGTTGGCAAAGATCTCCAAGTTCATTGAGTCCAGCTGTTGACCTGATCCTGCCAAATCCACCACGTCCCTAAGCGTGGCATCTACAAGTCTTTTAAATACCTCCAGAGACAGTGACCCACCCACTTCCCTGGACAGCTTGTACCAGTGCTTGACAGCCCTCTCAGAGAAGAAATTTTTCCTAATATCCAATCTAAACTTCCCTGGTGCAACTTGAGGCTGTTTGGTCTTGTCATATTGCTTGTTATCGCTTCCCTGGTGCTGCTGGCCACACCATTGCTGATACAGCCAGGATACCATTGGCCTTCTTGGCCACCTGGGCACACTTGGCTCATGTTCATCTGCTCTCACCCAGCATCCCCAGGTCCTTTTCCTCTGGGCCACTTTCCAGCCACTCTGCCCCAGACTGTAGCAGTGCAGGGGTTGTGGTGATCCAAGAGCAGGACCTGGCACTTGGCCTTGTTGGACCTCACACCCTTGTCCTCAGCATCAGTCCAGCCTGTCCAGATCCCTGCCTTTCTACCCTCCAGCAGGTGAACACTCCCACCCAACTTGGTGGTGTTTGTGAACTGAATGAGAGTGCAATCCATCACAGAAAATCATTTATGTTGGAAAAGAGCTCCAAGATTATCGAGTCCAACCTTTGATTGAACACCATCATGCCAACTAGAGCATGGCATTAAGTGCCATTTCAAGTTGTTTCTTGAACACTTCCAGGAGTGGTGACTCCACCACCTCCCTGGCTGGTCTGTTCCTATGCTTGACCACTCTTTCCATGAAGAAATTCTTCCTGGTGTCCAACCTGAGCCTCCGCTGGTGCAGCTCAAGGCCATGTCCTCTCATCCTATCACCAGTTGCCTGGGAGAAGAGACCAACCCCCACCTGGCTACAGCCTCCTTTCAGGCATTTGTGGAGAGTGATAAGGTCTCCCCTGAGCCTCCTTTTCTCCAGGCTAAACACCCCCAGCTCCCTCATCTGCTCTTCATCAGACTTGTGCTCCACACCCTTCCCCATCTCTGTTTCCCTTTTTTGGAAGCACCTCAATGCCTTTCTTGTATTCAGGGGCCCAGAACTGTACACAGCACTTTATGTGCAGCCTCACTACTACAAATCCCCTTGTCCATCACCAGTAAATGTATTAAATGGGACTGGCCGCAGCCGTGAGCCCTGGAGAACACCACTGGTGTCGAGCCACTATCTGGATCTAACTCCATTCACCATCACTCTCTGGTCAAGCCAGTTTTTCACCCAGTGCCCAGTGCACCTGTCCAAGCCATGAGCAGCCAGTTTCTCCAAGATAATTTTTTGAAACTTGCACCTCTACTTGTTTCCTTTACAAGCACCTTAACAAACTGTAGGAGTGAATATCAGTGATTTGGAATCATGCTTTTAACCTGAGAGATGTTGAGTTTGTTCAGATGCTGGTATATTATTAAACCTCAGGTAATTATTCATGCAGTAGGGTCGCTTCCAGTGCTTTAATGATGCTGATGTGCTTAGTACATTTCCCTCAGACTGTGGACTGAATGCCTCCTGTCTCTACCCACTTAGGTGTGCCACTAGAAGTTATCATTCTGAATCATCCATTGCCACTCCTGAGCTTGGGAGCCTCTGTTTCTCCTGCAACTCCCAATGGAGCTGTGCTCATGAGAACATGCACAGCCCTGCTTTCGTTAGGATGATCTAAATGAGGTTAAGCAGTAGGTATTTGCTGATCCAGCTCATTTTGACAAAAGCCTTTCAGACCATGTTTATGTGAGCAGGCAGATTTAGGAAATATTATCTGGCAAAGGAGCACCGATGAGCTGCAAAGGCTTGAGCTGGTGAATGTGTCCTTTTTCACTAACACAAGATTTTAAAGCTCTGTCTCTCTGTTACATCTTCAGTGTACTGCAGTGCTGCTGATGCTGTTGAGTTGGTACTGATTAAATTAGTCCTGTAAGAGAAGAAATCAATCAGTACTTCTTTAGCAATTTGTATAGTACTGTAGCTGTCATTTGAAAGTGGTGCAAAAATCCACACTTGAAAATTGTGTCATTGCTTAAAACAGTGTGTAAACAAAGATTTTAAAGAAGAGTTGAATAACATGATATTTAGCTTTGGATATTCAGTGTTCAGTTAATAATACCTGGTTTGGGAACACTTACCACATTTTCAAAAGTGGATTTAAGTATATAATAAATATATTTCAGTATGTTTTCAGTATGTGCGTGCAAAATCCATGGCAGATTTGTAGGGTTGAACTCTGATTTATTTGGGGAGGGGATAGTATTTTATATATCACAATTCAAAAGTAAGCTGATTGCTTTAGTGGGGTAGAAAGAATTTATTTTCCCATACAAGGTAATAACTCTAGTCTGTTGAAACTAAATCAGTGAAATTTTAGGAACACAGTTAAGTGTTGGGAAACCAGCCTGTGATATTTTGTTCAAAGCTCAAATTTTTAACATACTACTGGATAACGGTAAATAAAATGCAAAACGCTAAATGTGCCTTCCTGTTCATTGCTGGGTTATGGTTTATTTATGTCTGTGTGCTACTAATTAAGTGTTGAGCATCAAAAATCAAGCAATGAGCTTTAAAATGTCAACAGTAGCTTAAAATCTATTTTCTATATGCTTATGTAATATCTTAGGATAAGCTTTAGTGGTTTGGAAAACAATAGAGAAAATAAAATGCAAACATCATTGTCAACATGTCATAATATTTAAAGCATCATTAAAAATTGGAATTTTAAGGGATTTAGACACTAAAGAGAAGCTACTAGCATTTAGTGGTGCAGCATCAGCAATATTTTTATATATGCATTGAGTCTCATTTTGACATTTAAAGTGATTTTACAATAAGTAAAATAAAATGCTTTCCAGTTTAATGAAATAGAATTTTATGCTCTTATGTTAAACCTTTATGATTTGCTTCCGTACATTGGCTGTTGGTTGCATTTCTCTTGCAACCACAGTATTTCTATTGACCTGCTCAGAATGTGTGCCATTAGTTACTTTGAAATCTCATTAAAATTATCCTGGCGATAACTTTCAGTTCCTGAGGTTTGGAATATGTTATTAGAGTTTTTAAGAAAAGACAGTTTGAAAGAGCCAAATACTGGGATTTTGCAAGCTATGCAGAATAAAATAATTCTGTTTGAGGCAAAGATCTGTGTTTATTGGCACTTTCTTAAAGGGGAAGGTTGGCCTTTTCATTTGGATTTTAAAACTTAGCATTGAATGATGAGTTACACTTGAAAGTTTCTTGGAACCAGATGTTGCTTTTAGTTTTGTTTTTAGGAAACCATAAAGAAATTATACAAAATCATAAATAATTAAAACATGCTTAGCAGCTGCCTGAACCATATTTTCTGGATGCTGATGTTGAATAGGACTATTTTTGGGGTTGATGTACTTTGGAAATAGATGGTGTCAAACCAGAGCCTTCAGGATCACTGGGAAATGCTGCCTGCATGAACATGTGCATATAAGTTTGTGGTAGGGTTCTGTTTCATACTGGTGACCTGAATAGCTGGATCAGTTTCTACACAGGGATTGAAGGAGAGGGAATAAAGTGAAAAACAAGCTAGGAAATACAACAGAAGTTCCGGAAAAGTACTCAGAAATCTCCCAAGCCGAGATGTGCTGTGCTTGTGTAAGAAGGATCAGAAGGCAGAGCTTGGGCACATGACCTCGAGCTACTCAATGCAAATGAGGGAGCGTATCCTCAGGTTTTTGGCACAAAGGGTTCCTCGCTGTTCGAAGCATGCTATCAGCTAAACCAGTTCTGGATGCAGTGCAAGCTTTGGCAGTAGAAGAAATGCTTGGATACTCTCTGAAGATTGAAGGCGATGAGGTAAGATATGGCTTAAAAAGAGTTGAAAGTGAAGAATCCAAGCTGAGTCAGTCATTTAGATTGTGATAGTATTACATAATATAATTTTTTCTTTCAAGGTTATGAAAAGGAAAATAAGTGTGTGTATGCTATCATGTTTCTCCTAGCTGATGCTGATATAATGTATTATACCAGTGTGATGAAAATGTTAAATTATTGAAGATACAAGTTTTAATATTGTATAAAATCTATTTTGCTCTGTTTGCATGTTTTTCTCCCCTTTCTAGGCTAATCAGAAAGTCAAACTCGGTTTGTAAGGTGGTGATCTTGTTCTGAAAGCAAAAGTGTAAATATTTTTTCTGCATATAAATGAATGTAACTTTACAAGTAATAGAAAATGTTTCTTTATGTTTCAATTTTGTATATGCAAGATGTTGCTAATTACAAAGGGCTTGACAGTCTGCTCACTGCATTTGTTCTGGAGAGAAAATTTTGAAGAAGTATTTGATGTAAAACAAAGCCATTTATTTAACAAAAGTCTTGCTTACATGAAACTGCATGTTCTGAACAGATTATTGATTACATTTATATCATTTTATGGTATGACTGTGGCTGCTTTGAAGTCTCCAAGCCTCACATTGCTTTTCTAGGTTTTCCTGGTGTAGAAATATATCTTCTATGTGCACATAGAAATTAGAGTTGATGATACTTTTCCTGCTGTAATGCTTGTGGGAAAACTTAAAAAAAGCTTTGTCTCCTCATGTGGAGTATCAGCCATGTACATGCTCAGAATAATTTTTTGTGGTCTGATTTCTTAAGTGGGAAAAGAGTTAAAGTGAATCACAGATGAACATCAGATGTGAGCCCCAAGAGCCGTGGTTTACAGTAATGAGAATATTTCTCTTTGAGGCAAAAATCAGTTTTCAATCTGTGTTTTAAATCTAAAATTACATTTTTCTACATCCCTTCAGGCAGGTCTCTTTATTCTGATATGTGCTTTTCATGGTTTAATTTTTCTCTCTTCTGAGAAAAAGTTTAAGTTTGACCAAGAAAGCTCTGCTTTTACATAGTTTTAGAATAACTTATCTTCCTAAGGACTATACTGGTAAAAAACATTTCTTCAAATCTCCTTCCTTTTTATCTTCCATAGAGACTTGCTCTTTTGAGAACTGGTCACTTTTCCTTTTGGGAGTTATTCATAACTTGAAATGCAAAGAATTCCAAGATGATAAAAGATAGTAATAAGAGATAAAAAGAGTTCAAACCTCCCCCTTTTCCTCTTTTTTTTTTTTTTTTTTTTGTTTTTAATGCATGCATACATTTTTAAAAGCTAAAAAGCTTTTTAGCTGTCCTTTTTGATAGAATTTTATAGTAATATATTATAAAACCTTACTGATTGGAAACAGCTAGATTTTTTTTTTTCCTTATAATGAGTTATTTTCTTAAAATTACATGGATTTTTGCTGAAGGTTGTAAGACAGGTCTTAAGACCTCAGTTTTTACTTTGAAATGCTATTCAGTAATCTGGAGTTCAACAATTGAGATATTTTACAAACAGGGATGTAGCTCTGAGTTTATTTCTTTGCTAAGTAAATAAACTCATAAATATCTGTTTATATACTGGGATGTTATCCTGAAGTTTAAATTTCAATTTGTTGAACAGAATTATTTCTGTTTATCTGAAGTCTTCCTCTTTCTGCCCCTGTACATAAATATCACAGAATTGACCATCAAAATGTTTCTCATGGTCCAGAACTTGCCAAAATGTTGAATATATGATGCAGACTGTGTCAAGCCCTTAGCTGTAACATTCTGAGTTTACATGTATAACTGTTTATGATTTTGTTGCATTTACTAGGTTTGCTGGGATGGGTAATCTTCTTAAGGTCCTTACCAGGGAAATTGAAAACTATCCACATTTTTTCCTGGATTTTGAAAGTAAGTTCAAACAATTACAAGACAATGAGAGAATCTTTTCCCTGACTTAACAGCACACTGAGGAAAAACTTTTAAAATCTGATTGCTTACAGTGTGTATTTTCCAGCACAACCAATCTGTCCAAGTCCTTGTCTCTAAAATAATTTGTTCACTCAGGACTCCTTTTCTCTTCCTTTTCTATTTTTCAGGAACCAAATGGGAAATCTTTTAAAAGTTCTCACTTGCACAGAGCTTGATCAGGGGCCAAATTTTTTCCTTGACTTTGAAAGTGAGCAAAGCTTCTTGCCTGGCTTGCCTTCTTTGCTTATTATTTCCTAATAAACTGCATGTGCTTATGCATCATAAAGCAATTCAAAAGGGATTTGCAAACAAATCAAATTACACTTCAGTAGAATATTCCTTTTAGATATTTATAAAACCATACAAAAGTACTTCACTCTGAGCAAAGAAAGGGGCAGAAAGGTAGATATGGAAGGAAAACCTTATCTTGAATTAAATTCAAAACATTTATGAGCCATTGTTAAATTTACATATGAATGACCTTGACCTCAACTTTCTTTAACAAATCATGGTTAAGAACAACCAATAATTCTTCCTTAAATGGGAATACATGTTGGAAATCAAAAGCTGAAAAAAAAAAGCAGTGAAGGTGGAACTATTTTTGCTTGGTTCAGTGATGATTTAACTGGGTTTATAGTTTCTAAAAAGTGGTGAAGTGGTCAAAGTGTATGTGCTTGATTGCATCTCTCTTAATTGCGTGGTTATCAGTTTGCAGAACAGTGTTTCCCATTCCAGTTTTCTTGCCACATCTATATTTGATTCAAAGCTGTTTTCACTTTTGCTGACCACAGTTTCCCTGCATGTACTTCTAGACACTGTCATCAAATCCTTTAATATGGGTTTAATCTGTCTTCACTACATATATGAAACACATTTTATTTGAAACACTAACAGTGTGTGGTGTTTTCTCTCTTAATACCTCTCTTCTTAAAAAAAAAAAAGCCAACAAAAATGTTTTGAGAAAATCCATTGTTTTTAAAATACTCGCCTTCTGTAGCATTGTTTAAAAGAGCATTTCAGGTGATTAGACACATATTTTATCATCTTGAAATAGTTTTGTTCTTTAATCATTTATTCCTGAATTATTTTTCTGAAAAAAATAACTGACATGCTATGAGCAGGTATGTGTCTGTGCACTTGGAAGCACTGCTTCAAAAAGACATTTAAACACATACTTAAATCTCATGAAATTGTCCAAACTTGCTGTCTTAGATGAGAGCTAGAATGTGTGATTGGAACTGTGCACATACCTTAATATTCTCACCTAGAGCTTAATTACCTCATTATGAAAAATCTGTTTTAAATTATGAAAAAAAGGTTAATTGGTTATTTTGGGTTTAGGGGAAGCCATGTATCCCTTCTTCTCTGTCTATATAATTTGAAAATTTTACTGTCATCTCAGGATGTCAAACCTGCATCCAAACCACCACTTAATTTCTTTTCTGTCAAACGTTTGAGGGCCTTGGCAGTGCTCTGTGGCTTTGCCAAGCTATTGTGAAAGTTTTCAGCTGCTCCAAGCTTCCAGGTTTAATCAGCCCCATTGTGTCCTTGTTGGCAAGAAAGTGTTCCTGACCCAGGCTGCAGGCTTGGCAGGAAACAGGTGCTCTGGCAGTGAGGAGCCTTGGTAGAGGAGGTGGTGAGAGGGGGAAATACCGAATTTGTTGCCTTGGCAGTGAAGGTTGTTTTTTTTTCCAAAAGCACGTGGCCAAGAACTGAATGAAGTACTCTCTCCCATGGGAGGGGCCAGTGGTTAGGGCACACCAGTCAGGCACATCTACCTGGAGAGGAACCAAACTGTCATCTCCAAATTTCGGGGAGTTTGATGCTCGTAAGTGGAAGTTCAAAAGTTTTTCTCACAAAATACAGTCCCAGAGGTTTTTATTGGCACAAAATCTGTATCAGCTCAAAAGGATGTGACTGAAAAGGGCTTTTGTGCTTTGGTCTCCTTTAATTGGCCATCATACAGTGCAAAAGGACACTCTGGGTGAGTGCACATGGGTCAGAGTCTGGTGTGGGCTTGCTGGAAGTGTGGCCTTCTGTGGCCTGAGCTGTCAGTTCGAGCTCAAGGGTGAACACGGTCACTGCAGTTGGCATTTGGAGGATGAAGGGTGTGCTGAGCTGATGTGTTTGCTGTATTCATTATTTGCATCAGCATATTGCTTTCTAGTTTCTATGTGCTTTTTCATTAGCTGGCTACAAAAAAAAAAAAAAAAGAAAAAAAGAAAAGTTTGAAATCATGTCTTTTCCCCTGCTTTCCTGCAGCTGTCCACATTGTCAGTTGCAATTCTTTTTGACACCTGTTACTAACATTGCTCTTCAGTCCAAACTGGGAACCAAGTTTTGTAACTCCATGGTCATGCTTAAAAAACTTGAATCCAGCATTAATTTCAGATTTCAGTTAATGCTATATAGCAAAAGCAGTTCTGTTTGCTCCCCAGCACTCATTTGAGAGCTGAGCAGTTACACTGGGTCTCTGTGGAGAACGGCATTCTCCATGCAGGTGGAAAGGCCTTTTCAAGGGGTATTGCAGACTTAATTCATTCAACCAAATTACTCTTTTTAAAGGTCTACTGAAAGGTTTATGTAAGGAAAAATAATTTCATCCTTTGTAGAAAGTGCACCATATTGCTGTTTTACACTTGTATCTTGATGGGGGTATTTTTAATCAAACTGCTACCTCTTAGATTTGATTATACGCCACTTACTCTACCTTATAATCTTCTTAGCTCTCAGCTTGAAAATAATGTTAGGAAAAGTCTGGCAAATCTTGAGAGTCTGTGAATTTCAGGATTTCACAACAAATTCTCTTGAAATGGATTTTGTGAGTTCAAAAACTGTTCTGTTGTTTCAATGTTGACCTTATTTAAATTAGTTGCAGATAAATGAATTCTGGGTATTTGAGCTCTTTCTGTACCATCTTAAAATTGCTCTTTTTTGCAGAAGATCTGTTATCAAATTATTGCTGCCTTTTTCAGGCAAAGTAAACAAATAATTCCACATGAATTCTTGGAAATAATTTGAAAGTTGAGGCAACAATTTATTTAGAATCTGAAAGACTAAAGCTTATAGATTATTGGGAGGAGATGTCCTTAAATGACACCTACAGTTCCATCCTCTTCTCGAATAATTTTTATAAAACCTCTCTAACCTTATTGTGAGCAGATTTTTTTTTTTTTTTTTTTTTTTAATGTTAGCTAGGTGTACTTGATCCTAGTTAAATCCCTCTCATCCCCTCCAAGAATCGTATTTTCTAGGATTCCCCCACATCCCCAGAAAGATTAATGAAATTTTCAGTTATTATTCATGTATGATTAAAAGGGTCTATTATTAGAATGTGTCTGGCAGCAGAGCAACTGCCCACTTTTCACATAATAGGCTATTAATTAATACCCTTGCTGCACAGGCAGCAAGGCTGGGAATATAATCTGGGTCCAGCCTGCAGGAGGTTGCACTCAATTCCCGAGCTGAGGAGTGCCCTGAGCCAGAAACTGCAGCTCAGTCAGACAGATGCTGTGTGTCCGTCCCCTGTGCACCACCGGGCACTGATCTCCCTGCCACAGCACCCTGCCTGCAGCCAGTATTAACAATTTAGTCAGCTTCACTTTATTCTAGCTACTTTAGAAAGAATGACATTCAAAAATCCCTTGTAGCCTGGGTAGGGTACTGTTTCTATCCAGTACTTGGGGTTCTTTAATGTGTAGAGTATAGCAGGTTCTGGTACCCTCTAAAGTGCATTACTTCCTACAGTTGCAATGCCTTTGCTCATTTCTAAGTGTTTTTCTTTTAATCTTGTCCCAGATTGACATGGAAAAAAACATGTCATGGTGACAAACCTGCAATAGGACTTTAGCATTATGCAGCTAAATATGTGTACTGCTCTCTGACTTGCTGGCTGATGGAATTTTATTTGCCACGTTCAGCAGTGGACATGACAGGAAAAGCTGAAAGCAAAAACCATGAAAGCTCTTGTTTAACTTGCTTTCTTTTGCTATACTATGGAGGCCAGGAGGGTATGGTATATTTATGACAAATATGATTCTACATTCACTGAAGTGGAAGAACTAACCAGCCTCAGTGGGAATCTTCTTAACCACCTAAGGGTGGAATAAAGTTCTGAGCTTTTGGTCTGCATTTCAGATTCAGAAAGGGTATGTGAGTTGGAAGTGCTTCTTTTAGTACTGTTCTTAGTACTGTTCTTTCTTCATTAAAATTAATTATTGAGATACCATTACACTTCATTTGGTATTGGTAAAGGCAGCACATCCATTCTATATTTAGTCTTGTCCTATGAGTACTAATGTTTTACCTACCTAGCAGTTTTTTATGAAGTCTGAAGTTCCATCCAAAACATGGCAATAAACCATGTGTAAATGTGGAAGAGAGCATGTGTTCATGGAATGGATGAATTACCATATCCTGGTTATTTCTGATAGACTCAGTGCAAGTGTATTTCTGTCCAGAGCTAAAATTTTCAAATTTTGCTGGTAGAATCTGTATAGGGAAGATTCAAGCCTCATCTGACTCTTGTATTAATTTGATACAGGATTCATGTAGTTGTTTGGTTTAGGGTTCACATTAGAAACATTTGTCCAAAGGGAGGTAAAAGGGTTCTCTGTTTTGTCTCACTGAAGACAGAATGCTCTGATGCCAATCATGAGTGCTCTAAAAGCTCAGACTTGAAATGCAGTGAGTCTGGCCATTATGGTAACTTGTTACTGAGAGGGTTTGCATTCACCATGGGTTAGTCAGTGGCAGTGGTTTCATTTATAAATGGGCTCAGGTTGCTGAAGCACGTGCTGGTTCTCTGGTGGTGTGGGGATGAGAGGTGAGCACAGCCAAGCAGTGATTCCACACTGTGATTCAGGATTGCCATTTTTTAATTCAGAGCAGAGAAACAAGCTTTGGTTTTGCTGAATAGAAAGCCAGTTTTAAAAGTCAAAATCTGTCATGATTTATTTTAGTTGTCTCGATTTGTTTTAGTTGTTGTTGCTATTATTGTTTTTTAACAGTAAGATGAAATTGTTTTCAGGGTGATCCATTACAATTATTTTAGCTGACCATTTTTGTCAGGATCTTCTTGTGAAATCCCTTTTGAAACGTGGCCATGGTCTTATCAGAACATCTGTTTGCATAACTTCTATTTCATAAACAAGATGCATGTGTTCTTAAAAAAAAAAAAAGCTTGAATCATCCCCCTTACCTTTCTTTTTAAGCTAAACACTTCCAACATAAATATAAACTGCTTCTGCAAATGCAAGCTAAGCCTGTTGCTCTGCAGCCTTTGCAGCCCTCTTCCTCTCCCTGCCCTTTCTGTCCCTCTTCCACACACCTACCTGCCTCTTGCTCCTACTTCCCCAGGTGCTGGGATACTACAGAAAGCTCAATGGGTTTCAATTAATCCTCTTTGCACCAACTTGCAAGAGATGAATTGGGCAATTTTGAAAAAGACTTACAATAAAGGTGTTACTAAAGGCCATTTTGAAGTCCCAAAGTGCTGGGCAGTCTATGGCATTTACATCCCCCTTAAGTACTAGCACTTTTAAGGCAAATAAATTGTAAAAATTAACACAGAAGTACCTTGTTAACCAACAAGGTTAAACATGATGCTTCAGGTGACCTGCACATGCAAATTTTACATTCATGAACTGCACTAATGAGTTATTTATTCTCTTTTGTGTTAGTATTCACTGAAAATGTTATTTTCATTAACTTATTTAACTATTAAAATACAGATACTGATTTTTATGAGACTCCTACCTTCCCCTGCTCTGTTGTTGTATGATATGTAACTGTTTTGCAGGATCACTGCTTTCCTCATTAACGTCAGGTTTTCTGTTTTGCTTCTTTATCACAAGGTGACAAACCCCTTATGGTGTGTACCTGAGATTTCTTGCAGCTTGAGGAAAGAACCAGTCTGGAACATTGTAAATTTAATGTGACTTATGGGTTGGTTCAGCAGCCGTGTCCCAGATGGGATTTTCCTGTAGGGACAGTTTTTCCCTTTGGTGCTCCTTTACCTCACTATTTGAAGGATAGTGGAATTTTTTAGTTATGTGAAGTGTAAGCCCAGTTTATGTTTATTTTCACTTTTTAAATAAGATAAGGAAAACCTCCAGAATAAAGGGAAAGTCCAGTCAGTATTATGTGCTCAGTCTCAAGGGGCTTATGGTGCCATAGAATTATAGGATAAGTTTTGAGTTGCTTAGGAGCTACAGACATGTAAATCTGAGCCATTTGTGTCCTGCTCATTCAAGGTCCATCGATAACTTGAAACATTTAAACAAATTATCTAAACCTGAAACATTGTGGAGAGAATGTCTGTTTTCCATACACTCCAGTGTGAACCAGTTCATTTGTTTCTGATGGGGACTGGGTACCTGAATCCCGTAGTGATACATGGGTAGAAAACTCTGTCAGTTTTCTTAACGAGAGTGAGACAACTAAATAAGGAAAGTATTTTTAATATTTCTTGTCTATTAATGTAGAGATAAACACAGTAGTTCATCCTGATCGGTGGATTTGAACTGAATTTACCTTGTTGCTTTTAATTCAAACAAGTAGTCTTTAAGTTCTAAGATTCAACTTCAAGGTAATTTTTTTCTTTCATAAAAATTAATATTCTGTCTTTACAAGCTAATACAAATCTAAGGGAGAAAAATAGTTGTGTCTCTGTAGAAATCTGCTGGCACAGTGTCATTGTTCCTTCACATACAGACCACAATTCCATATGTAGGTCATCCAGTCTTTGGTCAGTGCCTGTCATCTTTCTGTTTTAAAGAAAAGAAGACAGAAGAGCTCTACCTTGTCTAATGTGTCAGTGTTATGGGGATAACATCACTCCCTGGTGTCACACTGCTGTGTAAATCCCATAGGAGGAGATTTGAATAGGAAAATTGATCTACTTTCAAATGTCATTTCCCTCAACAATAAAGGTCTACAGGTCACTCACACCCTGAAAATTGATTACTGACAGAGCTGGATTTATTTTAGTGGCAGGAATGATCCCTGACATACATAGAAAAAATTTATTTTAATAGTACTGTATCTGTGTTTTACAAAAGGAGAAATAAATTACCCTGGTTAAGGAAGCCTGGAGGAAAGTCAAAGTGGAGCAATATCCCACTGCTCCATCCATTGAAAGGCCTGATTTTATCCCCAAGCTGCAAGAAAAGTGAGCAATTCTTTGTAATTGAGCCATGGAGCTCGTGAAAGAGAGGGACCGATGCATTATCCTATTTTCTAATAACATTGCTTTATGATACTGCTGCTCTTTAAAATGCTGCGTTTTGAGAAGAGGCATTATGAGCCAGAGCGTACAAAAACTGTATTGTTTTTCCTTCCTTGCTATAAAAAGCAGAAGCTTGGATGTTAGCAGAATGGCAGTATAATTGTATGTTTAAAAAAAAACCTGCATCAGAATGGAGTTACACATAGTCAAGCTGAATATGGTATTGTTAAGTAAAACTGAGTAATCTTGCCATTTGTACTGCAGCTTCCTTTTGACTTTGTGCATTTTGCTTTTCTCTTTCTTAGATGCACAGCCCACGGATGGAGAAAGGGAGGTATGGAACCAGATCAGTGCAGTTTTACAGGACTCAGAAAGCATGCTTGCAGACCTTCAGGCTTACAAAGGAGCTGGACAAGAAATTAGAGATGTATGTTTGTTAATGACAGTTCTTTGGAAGCAAAATCAGGCAAAACTCCATGTGTTCCTTGCTTTTATTCTCTATCCAAGCATATTCTATGAACTCATATGAAAATCTCCTTAAAATTTTATTTATAAAATACATATCAGATATGCATAACATTCAATATGAAGCTCTAATTTGAAATCATTAAATGATGGCTGTTGGAACTTCTTTCAAGTTTTCTGTTGGTAATTAGTTATTATTTTTCACTTCAAGAAACACCATTTCACATACATGTATCTCATGGTAGAAGTCAAAATTGAGGACATGGAGGAAGTAATACTCAGATGTCAGAAATATATGATACAGGTAGTTGTTCTTCTGTGTGAGTGGAATAATGACCCCCAGTAAATTATAACTTCACATCCACTTTAGAAGTGTCTTATTCTGTGAAACTGGATCTGAAATACAATTTAGAAGTGTAACTTACAATTTTTCTCAGGTGACCAAAACTTTTTCTGCATCAGATTTGCAGATACTCTTGAGTGGTTACTTAAGAACCTCAACATGTTGAAGATTTCAAAAGCATCAAAACCTGAAAAAAAGGCTACTTTTGCAACCAGTAGTCACACAAAAGGTTTTACCTGATGCTTTTGCAATAGCTTTTCTCCCAAGAGAATATGCAAGAACATACGTCTGCATGCCAGTGGTTCGCTGCAACCAATGATTTTAAATCAGTTACAGGGGCAGAGGGAAGGTGAAAAACACAGTTTTTAGAATCCTGTGCAATGCAATTTCTCAGAATTCTTCTATGTTTTCCAATACTTACTTCTTAAAATAATGTAGAAAAATTCCAAACCACCTCTTGCTTGTTATTCATTTATCACAGGTCTTTGCGGTAATATTTTCATTTCAGGCAATACAAAATCCCAATGATATTCAGCTGCAAGAAAAAGCATGGAATTCAGTCTGTCCTCTGGTTGTAAGGCTAAAGCGCTTTTATGAGTTTTCACTCAGATTAGGTGAGCCTTGTTTTAGTATGTCTGTTTAATAGGTTTTTATATATAATGAAAGAGAAAGTTTGTCTTTCCACAAACTTTTAAAGAGTTTTAGATTTAATATTATTTCTATTTGATATCAACAGAGATTTAACTGCAATTGCATTTATCAAGGCATCTCTTTAATCTTAATGTCATAGTTTGTTAGTTTCTCTATATTACCTAAATAGCATACTAGCAAAAATCATTATAAAACTACTAAGTTTTTCTCTGTTTCCTGCCACTTTTCTGCACTTCACTGGTCCACGTTGGACTAACGCAATTTATTTTTTGTAATTTGGATCCTTTGGAGTTTTAAAAGGAATGTAAGCCAGCAATATTTTGAGACTTTTTAAAAGCAGGGATAATGGAGAAAGAGTATCAATAAACTCTCATGGGGTGAAAATCCAAAGTTGGATGTGGTGTACACTGACTTTGTCATCCCACAAAAGGAAATTGTCAACAGACACAAAAGGTGATGTAATTACTCTTTGAATTAGAACTCTGGAGTGCAAGGGAATTCTACAACATCCTCTGTCTTTCACTTTTTGAGTTATGCTAGTAATTACAGACACAGAAGCTGATTTATATTGCTATCGGTGCCTAAGAGTGCACTTTTAGTAACAGAGATGCCAGAAAAATCTCTATACTGAGCTGGTGGCTAATTGAGGAAGATGAAAGTGTTGAATATTGGAATGCAAGAAAAATGCTTCCTCTAGAATTTTTGATAGGGATTCAAGATAAACAGTGACATAAATGGAAGAGAGTTCAATGATACAAAATGGAGAGAAAACGGCAGAGCCCGAAGAGGCAGGTCTTTAATTAATGCTTCTCACTTTAGAATAGTAAGAAAAAACACTTCTGTTGGAGCTCTGCATGTTGGAGGTTTCCTTCCCTTCGAATGTAATGTTTAGATATGTAGTTAAAACTTTGTCTTCATGTGGACTGACTACAATTTGTGCTTCTGCTTTTTATTCAGAGAAAGCCCTGCAGAGTTTACTGGAATCCTTGACATGCCCTCCCTACACTCCGACTCAGCACCTGGAACGGGAACAGGCGCTAGCAAAAGAGTTTGCAGAAATCTTGCATTTTACTCTTCGTTTTGATGAACTTAAGGTTAATAAAGTCTTTCACTGCATGTTGATTTTTGCTGTGTATTTTGAACCAAAACTGATTATTTCCTGTTTTTCTTCCTGGAAGATGAGAAACCCAGCAATTCAGAATGACTTCAGTTATTACAGGCGGACAATAAGTCGCAACAGAATAAACAACATGCATGTAAGTAAATCAACTCTTATGTGCTGCACACAGTGAGGTATTTATCTATCAGGATGCATTTATGCCATTTGTGGTAAAGTTTTTGCTTTTGGTGCAGTAGCTGTCATGTTCTCTCCTTCACATGGAGAGTTAATCAGCAGTCTGGATGAAGTCATTAGAGAGGACTATTCATGCGACAGTCTGTATGCTGACATGAACATGTACTGCATCTTTTTCTTTTTCTTGCTGCTGGCAAGATTTTAAAGAGCTTTACTGACTATTTTTCTCCTGTTTTCATCAGCTAGACATTGAGAATGAAGTGAACAATGAAATGGCCAATAGGATGTCCCTGTTCTATGCAGAGGCCACACCAATGCTGAAAACACTCAGTAATGCAACAACACATTTTGTATCAGAAGTAGGTAAAGGGGGAGAAAGGTCTAACAGAGACATTCTTGATTTTAATTTTACAAGGTAGTTTACTGACCACTGACTTTTTCTTACCCTTCCAGAACAAAACGTTACCAATTGAAAATACAACAGACTGTCTAAGTACTATGGCCAGTGTATGTAAAGTCATGTTGGAAACACCGTAAGTTTTACCTTAAATCTTGGGGGGTTTGTATGCCAGAACTTGTGTTTTCATTAGCCACCTGTGATAATGCATTTTCCAAGTGAATTCCTGTATCTTTGCCTTAAGTTGTTGCTACTTTTGTATGCAAAGCTTGACCTGTTACTAGAAAGCCTTGCCTCCTGTTCTAACCACCTTAGGTATCTTTCATGAATCAGTGTTGAGTTTTGTTAGGAAGAGCTTACATGGTCAGCCTGCATTTCAACAAAAGATTAAAATACGAGTGTAATCTTATGCACTCACAGACTTCAGTGTCTGTGTCTTGTCTAACCAGGGCCAAAGGCTGACTGCTACCTCCTGCTTGCCTGTGCTGCTCAATTATGAGCAAACAGAAAAAGATTTTGGCTCTTCCAAGCAATATTTTAGCAAATACACAATGACTATTTCAAGGATCATTTAAGTAGATCTTTTTTTGGATGCAGCCATCTTATTCTAGATATGAAAAAAATCAGGTGTGTGAATTTTCCTTCATATAAATGTATTCAGCTGTGCAATTGTGTTCGTATCTGCTAGCATAGATAATAGTAGCCAGTGGGGGTCTTTATGATTATTTTGCTATACATTTAGTGGACTTTGTTTTAGCTTAGATGTCTCTTTGACTGGAAAACACATACAAGACAGAGTCAAGGTCGTCTTTCTGCCTGTGAGTCTTTTGTTCATGGTGCCATGTAAAGGGTAGAATTCCTGAGGTTTGTGTCTGTTTATGCAAATTCTGGAGAAGTGTGCGTAGGGGCAGGACTCATCTCACAATCCTGAGACATCATAGAAGTAGTGACTGAAAAGTAGCCTTATGAGTCAGCTCTTATTTTGGCAGAAGTAGAGAAAAAAGTTGTGAGTCATCTAGAAGATTATCTGATATTTAATTCTAATTGTGGGATAATCAAGCATTTTCACATCAAAATTTCTGTAGCCCTCAAACCTGTTCATGTTATGATGCTGTGGAAGAAAAAAAGCTGAAGTTGTTGTAGACTGAGAAGTACTACAGCACAGAGGGAGAGAGGGCACAATGACTATTACAATCCACCTTGGTGAAGCCCTGAACTTCCCAACTGCTGAAGTTAGATCCCACTTAACTTGTCCAAAGTAGAAATTTAAGCAAAAACAGTAGCTTTCCTTTGAGGACCCAGCATGTGGTATTTCTGAGATTAAACAGAAGTGTGGTCAGTCTCCATCATATTTCATGAAGTTTTCCATGAAGCCATCATCACATATATTTTGAGGATGTCAACTGTGCATGAGTATAACAAGAGGTTTGCATCTCTGTATCTATGTTCTAACCATTTGTCTAAACTGGCAAGGGATTATGACATTCACAGATATTTAATGTCTTACTAATGAGCATCTGCAACCTTAAAACACATTTTCAGTTCAGGTTTCACACACTCACAGTTTAGTTTTTAAAATTGTCTATAGTCAAAGGTCTAGAATGTTTATTTCTTTTGTTCTGTTTTCCAGAGAGTACAGGAGTAGATTCACCAGTGAAGAGACCCTTATGTTCTGCATGCGAGTAATGGTGGGAGTTATTATTCTGTACGATCACGTTCATCCTGTGGGAGCTTTCTCAAAGACATCAAAGATTGATGTAAGAGAGGCCTTTCTTTAATACTCTGTAGGTTTGAGAATACTGGTCTGCAGCTCTTTTTCAGCACAAGCTCATGGCTTGGTATAAATAATTTTAATTACTTTTGAATGGCAAAATTTAGAATTTGTCTTCACCTATGCACTTTAATACATCGGTTTGTTTGAAAATAAAATAAGGACCAGCTTTTTTTCTTTTTATTTTCTTCCAGACACAGATAATAATTTTTCTTTGTTAGCTGTGCTTTCTTGCCAACTGTAGAGTTAGGGTAAAATAATTTTGTATTACACCTAGCCTGGAATATGTTCTGTAGTCATAATTTTCTTTAAATCATGTAATTTATCAATGCTAAAATGCTCATCTTTGGCAGTAGTTCTGTTGTAAATAAGTAGATATTCAGTGTTGTCTCTGCTTTGTCTGAGATCTGAAGTAGCAGGACTGATATGTTACTGTTGTAATGTTGATAATGCCCTTCAGTTTTACCTTTGGCATGGCCAGTCACAGAGAAATCAACCTTATTTTTCCATTTGAGAAATTGCAAGCACACATGAAAAGAGTACTCTTATTTTTTCTACATGTTTTTGCAAACTTAAATCTCATGCACCACTTCTTTTGGCAGAAATAAGCTGTTATTTATGAAAAAGATGCCAAGTCTTTCCCTTTACAGGAGAGCCTGCTTCAAAAGAAAAGAAAAAACATTTTATTGCCCTCCATGACACTGAGTCTTTTTTAGCATTTTGTATCTGCAGATACCAGAATTTTGCCACATCTCATGCTCTTTGACTCTGTACAGAGGGAAAGATTTGTCACAACCAGGTGAATAGATTTGCTCAAGGTCATGCAGCAGATAGAGCCTGAGACCTGAATGCAGATTTCTTTACTGCTAGTTCAGTCTCTTGCCTACAGAGGCAACACAAAGGGAATTCTGATAGGACCAAATATGCATTGTGTGTACTTTGTTTCTCACATTTATCCTTAAGCCTTGTAATCTTACAGGAAAGTTAGCTAGATGTAAATGGGAGGTGGAGTATGTATGGCTCAGTTTTAAAAATCTTGATTCATGTAATTAGTTTAGTGATTTTTCTGTAATTAAAAAAATCTCCTGATGTTTCAGATGATGAGTTTGTTTTACCATGGTAAACAATTCTTTTCTCCAAACTATTCACTACAAATGCTTATTAAAGTAGATGTTTTCTCCAAAGTTGGGCTTTTAACTTTGAGATAATTTTTAATAAGTTGTAATGCTTTTATTGTGTCATGTAAAGCAGCATTAACTCTCAGTAAGAAAAGAAACCTGCCTGTATATGGTGAAATTTTTCCTTGCTTTCAGCTAGTGCAATTCATATATTGTTGTTCAATAGTGGCATGCTTCTGTTCCCAGATGAAGGGATGCATAAAAGTTTTAAAGGAACAACCACCTGACTCTGTGGAAGGACTTCTGAATGCTCTCAGGTATGTGTGGTTCAGCCTTAGAAAATTACTTTCTGTTTTTCTCCCAATCTCTTTATATTTAAGACTCGTCACTTTAGAAGCTTGATATAGTAAGATTATCCTTTCAGGTTTGCCTTCATCACCTGGGGTTTTCTTAATATTAATTTCTTTCCATTTCATTTCACTCGAATAAACAATGACTAGTAATATTGTAAACAGTATATCCTAGCTAAGATTTGCTATATAAAACACCCCAGCAGGTAGAACATTTTAGAAATGAAGTGTCAGATTTCTATTTCTCAAACCCTTGGTACTTCCCTTCTCCCTTTCCATCGTAACAAGACTTTTTTAGACCTTTTTTTTTTTTTT